>APFE031366347.1:45565-100234 GCA_000404065.3 Pinus taeda
GTGCCCCCCCTCTCCCCTCCCATCTAGCATCAATCAATTTATAACCTCCCTCAACACGAGGTTGTAATCCTGGGCATGCAAGTCCACTTGGCATGGTGGATGTTTTAAGTGTGGGAACACCTCAGTCTATCCCCCATATCTGGGTCCATTTCCTGAAGAATCAAGCAAAATCCATGCGAAACCCCTCAGAGAGTGCACCACATTTACTCCTCTCAATTCAGATCAGATCGTTTGCTCGCTTAAAGGTTCGAAGGTGTGAGGTGAAGGTCATTTCAAGTAACAAGGCATCCATGGAAACTCAATGGGATCTTGCAGGTAAGTAGGCCACCTCTCAAAGCCACACGAAGCTTCTATTTGTACCTCGCTATAAATTATTGTATAATTGTTTAAAACTATGCAATGGGAAGGCATCTGACTCTGTCGAGTGGATCGTAGGAGATTTCTTTGGTAGGGTCTAAGTTTTCATTGTATGGTCTCGATGGTGGGGGAAAGCTCATCCCCCAGTATAGTGAGAGTCATTCGCTTGTAATTTGGTCTGGTCAGGAGAGCGAAATTAGAACAGGGATATTATTAATCCCCACAGTGAAAGGTCCTATAGTTTCGTTGTGTCTATTATCCCACTGCATCAATTGTCTCCCTGTGAAAGGTCTCACTATGTCCATTGTCTCTCTGTGTCATGGATGTTGGCCCTTAGGGATGTCGTCGCACACGCTCGGGCAAGGTGGTTGGTCACACTGACCTTAAGTGGGAAAAATTCCCTCCTCTAGCCTCTTACTCCCCTCCCACCTATGGAACACGTGAAAGGGAACACTCTTAATTGCGATCAGGTATGGATGAATTGCAAAGAATTCTTCAACAACATAGAACAGAGGCATGTGAAATGCAGGAGATGAATGTTGAGAAGAGCAAGAAAATTCGGCAGTTGGAGGACAAAGTTGATGCACTTAGAAGCAACATTGAAGATCTCCAAATTCAGTTGGTTATAGAGGGCTCCCAGCCAGCAGAAGAAACCACTGGCTTCGATCTCAACCATCCAGCCAACCCAGAGGATTAGTCTGCCTCAATATGTTTGTTTAAAATGTCTAATTTTAAATGTATTTTTTTATTATCATAATACTATAAAGTATACACTAGTACATCAGTATTCGCTTAGTTGTTTTTTGTAATTTTGAAGGAAACTTGCTTGGATAGCCAGTCTATAATTTATGAAGCCTATCAATGGCAATGTACTAAAATTGTAAATCTCTCGTTTTTAGCCACGACCGAGAGTAGATTAATACATATATAGTACTCTTTTCTTGTTAAAAAAAAAAATTGTGGTACTTAGAGAAGTGAAGGATTTCATGAAACAAAATGTCTTACCAAGGGAAAGGGAACCAGAGAAGATAGAGTTTGAATTAAAGGAGAAGATTCAAACTCCGCATAAGAATAGGAACCAAAAGAAGAAGAACCACGCACTCTGGTTTTAAGGAGATTGGTTCAAGAAAGAAGGAAACTTAAGAGGTATAATCCATCCGATTTTCATTCATATTTTTCATTATTTATTATTGATGATGATCCCAGAACTGTCACGGAGACAGTGGATTCAGAGGACTGCAAACTTTTGAATAATGCCATGGTTGAAGAAATGGAAGCCTTGGACAAGAATGAGGCTTGGGATTTAGTGGAGTTGTCAGTTGTAAGGAAACCCATTGGCAACAAATTGGTGTTTAAGAATAAAATGAATGCATAAGGAAAAGTAGAGAAACACAAAGCTCTGTTAGTAGCAAAAGGTTATTCCCATGTGGCGAGAATTGACTTTGGTGATATTTTTTCTCTTGTTACTAAGTTAGATTCTATTATATTACCTTTATCTATTGTTATTGATTTTGATTTTGAAGTAGAAAAAATGGATGTGAAGACAACACTCCTACATGGGGATCTCAAAGAAGAGATCTACATGAAGCAGCTAGAAGGATTTGCAGTGAAGGGTAATAAAGAAATGGTATGCAGGTTCAAAAAGTCTCTATATGGGTTAAAGCAATCACCAAGGATGTGGTGTCTTTGATACATATATACAGGGACTTGGCTTCACAAGGAGTAAAGTTGGTCACTGTATGCATTTTAAATAAATTGGTGGTCATGTTATTTACTTGGTCTTGTATGTGGATGATATATTGTTGATTGGAAGTGACAGAGAAATTATCAAGGATGTGAAGTCCCAATTTTCCTATGAATTCGACATGAAGGATGTTGGTGTTGCAAACTTTATTTTGGGCATGGAAATTAAAAGAGATCGAACAAAGAGGAAATTCTAGTTAAATCAAAGGAAGTATGTCGAGACAATATTGCAAAGATTTAATATGCAGAAAAGTAAATCAGTGAAGGTCCTATTTTTGTAGGTGTAAAATTTTCTGCAAAAAAGTGTCCCAAGACACAAGAAGAGGAAGAGGACATGTCTCTTGTTCCATATGTGAGTGCAATTGGAAGCATGATGTATGCAATGGTCTGGGAGTATTGACCGGGTTTATGTCAAAACCAGGGAAGGAGCATTGGATAACAATCAAGCAGGTTTTCAAGAATCTATGTGGCACTAGTGATTGTGATTTGTGCTACCAAGGAAGGTCAGGATTGGACAAGGTGTTGGACATGCATGGCTTTGTTAAAGCAGATTAGGTTGGAGATATAAAATAGAGAAGATATACAAATGGGTATGTGTTTAACCTAGTTGGAAGAGCAGTCATTTGGATGAGAAAGAGACAATATGTAGTGGCGCTTTCAACTATAGAAGTTGAATACAAGATAGCCACTCAAGCAAGAAAGGAAGTAGTTTGGTTGTAGATATTGTGTTCAGGTATGGGGTTGTTACAACAAGCTATAGGAATATATTATGATAGACAAAGTGCAATTTTCTTAGTAAAGAACCATGTTTATCATTCAAAGACAAAGCATATTGAAGTTCAATATCATTTTGTGAGGAATATGGTAGAAGACAAAAAGATGTTGCTATTAGAGGTGGACACTTTGAAGAATGTTGCAGATGCATTGAAAATTTTGTGAGCACTGAGAAGTTTTATTGGTGTAGAGAAACAATGGGCGTTGTAGCTCCTTGTGTGTAAGGAAAACAAGAAGTCATAGAATGTTGGGTATGCGTTGTATTCTTTGCACGAATTTCCCCATGTGCAGATACATTGTGTTGGGGGGAGGTCATAGGGGAGGCGATACCCCCCATGCATGAGGTTCGAGGCAGCACCTTGCAAAAAAAATGGGTTGACCCACTCATGGTTTTGCCCATGGTTTTGTAGATATGGTCAAAGGAACTACGGTTATGTTCTAATATAGGGTTAATGGATTGGGGGTTTATGAATGCTTTAACATGTATATAATGTATTGTAACATTGAAAGGAATATAACAAAAAATCAATCTAATTTTCTAGGTTTTGGGTTCCAAGAGAAAATATCTTTGTATATTTTTCTATTCTCGCCATTGTATATTTTCTACTTTTAAGAATTCGTTTTAGGTATTATCTGTATAGGGTTAAAAGCTTCAAGAATTAGACTTCTCCTATCATCCAAGAGAAAGATGATGAGGATACCTCTCCAGACCCATAATTGTTTTCCTCATAATCTTAAGATGCTCCAACAAAACAAACAATCTCATAAAGATGAGCTAGATTATGCTCCTTATCCAAAAAGGTTGTCTTGAAATACCCGCTATACAACCCGAGTTTAACTTTTAGGGAGAATTAATAAATGTGTTTGTAAATATTCCACTATTTCAAACCATTAAGGATGTCCCATCTATGCAAAAGCAGACTGGGATATTTGTTTGAAAAAACTAGAAAGGAAAAATAAGGATCTAAGACTGTTCATGTGATTGGGAAATTAGTAGATTTCATGTCAGGGAAAGTGTTTACAGAAAATTATGGGGATCCTAGAAGCCCCATTGTTACCATTATTAATAATAGTATTCCCATAGTCAATACATTAATAGATTTAGGGGCGGCCATAACTTTTATGACAAAAGAGACCATGGAGAAGCTCAGATTACCCAGTCTGCGACCAACTCCCACTATCCTTTAGCTGGCTGATAGGTCTACCATAACACCAGAAGGAATTTGTGGAGGATATTATCATTTCCATAGATTCATGGGAATACCTAGATGACTTCATGATCCTTCATGCTAAAGCTAATCTTGGGAGCTACCCGTTAATTATAGGTAGATCCTGGTTAGCCTCAGCACATGCCTATATCAGTTGTATGTCTAGGGATATGACTATTTCTTGTGGAAATTCCACAAAGATGCTGATTCTTTATCCTCCCGCTAAACCTTCATTGGACTGTGAAAATTTTCTCTATTTCGAGGACAGTGATGTAAAATTTACTCGACCTCTATTAACCCTCAACCAAGCCTCAAACTTTAAAGAAAATACTAAGGATGATCTAATTTGTACCTTTATAGCACATCCCCGTGTCAACTGCAATTCACCACTCAATCAAATTTCAAGAAAAAAAATCCCAGGAAACATGTTCACCCATTGAACTAGCACAACAGTTGGATATGAAAGCCCCGCATAGCACTGTTATCAAACTAAGACTGCTGAAATTCATCCTAGAAAACCTATAAATATTAATTTCCATCTGGAACCCTCATAGATTTTTTTTTATACAAACGCTTAAGCAAAATAGTAGTGCTTTTGCTTGGGATTATACAGACATGAATGAAATCCCTCCCAATCTATGTATTAATCATATTTGTTAGGAAACCCTAAAGGATTATGAATCCAACATTAAAATACATCATAAAGGAGGATTTACAAAAGTTGTTGAATGCAAACTTTATTTACCCTATCTATAATAATAAGTGAGTCTCTCCCCTAGTGTTGTCCCTAAAAAGAATGGCAAATGGAAAGTGTGTGTTGACTACTAGGAATTAAATAAGGCTACCCTGAAAGACTATTTTCCCTTACCTTTCATTGGTCAAGTCTTAGACACCCTAGTGCGAAAGAAAATATTTTCCTTTCTTTATGGATTTAGTAGTTACAATCATATCCAAGTAGCCCCCAAAGATCAAGAAAATACAACTTTTACCTGTCCATGGGGAACTTACGCATACAAACTACTTCCATTTGAATTGTGTAATGTTTTGGAAACCTTCCAACGAGCTATCCTCGAGATATTTTCTGACTTGACCAATGATTGCATTGACATATACTTGGATGATTTTCGGCATATGAGGAAACCTTCGAAGAGGCCTTGGAGAATATTGAAAAGGTATTGATTCAATATCAAGAGACAAACCTTGCCATAGAAAATGTAAAATATCAAATACTTCTTTATGAGGGAATTGTGTTAGGACACCATATTTATTCTAAAGAAATTAGGGTGGGTCGCACTAAAATAGAAGTAATTCTTAAATTATCAACCCCGACTACACAAAAATATGTCTGCAGCTTTTTGGGATATGCGGGTTACAATTGGAGATTCTTAAAATAATTTACTAAGATAACCTCCCCATTATTCCATCTCTTAACAAAAGTCGTGTATACTTGTAGGATTGACCAATGTTAGCAGGCACTTAATACCCTTAAATAAAAATTATCCATTGCTTCTATCTTGTGAGGTCCTAACTGGTCAATTCCTCTTCACATTCATATTGATGCTTTAGATACGCCCATTAGGGTTGTATAATGACAAAAAGAAGAAAAAAAACCATATGCCATTTATTATGTCAATAAGAACCTAACCTTTACCGAATTATATTATAGTGTAACTGAGAAAGAATTCCTTGTCATTGTTTATGTTATAAATAAATTTTATCAGTATATTACTAGGTATGTCGTGTTTGTACACACTATATCACTCTGATATTCGATATCTTATGAACAAACCTATTACTCATGGTAGAGTGACCAGATGGATTCTTCTTCTTCTATAAAAATTTGATGTTACTATAATTAACAAACCATGAAATTATCACGACTCCATAACAAGGATGAGTCTAATTCTACAAGATATTTTTTTCCATATGGGCATTTGTTTGCTTTGTCCACTAATGAGCCTTGATTTGCAAATATTGTTAATTATTTGGTTGCAAGGAAACTCCCATAACATTTTTCGCCCAGAGAATGACAAAATTTCGTAAAAAATAGTGCTACATACTCTTGGATTCAGGGGTACTTATTCTAAACTAGACCCAATCATGTGATCAAGTGATGTGCTCGGGAAGATGAAATTTGTGATATTATAAAAGGTTGACATGACAAAGCTTGTGGGGAGAACTTTGCCGATAATAGGACTACAAGCGAAGTTTTATGAAAAGGATATTATTGGCCAACTATCTAGGATGCCACGAAACATGTTAGAAGTTGTGACAAATGTCAAAGAATGGGAAAACCAACACAATCCAATGGAATGCCTTTGCAATGGAAAATTATGCTCTAGCCTTTTGAAAAGTGGGCTCCCAACTTTGCAGGACTGCTTAACCTTCCATTGAAATGAAAGGCATACATTTTGGTATGTACAAACCATGTCACTAAGTGGGTGGGGGGCAAGGCTCTACCTAAGGCGACAAAACAAGTAATGGTCGATTTCCTATATGAAGAATCTTTGTTTTGGTATGCTATGGGAAATTGTTACAGATCAAGGGACTCAATTTAATTCTAGGCTCATCCAATCTATATTGAGAAGTTCATAATTAAGCACCACATGTCCACTCTATATCATCCTCGAGAAAATGGACAAGTAGAAGTTACTAACAAGGTTCTAGATATGATCTTGACCAAGATGGCACAACAACATCATAATGATTGGGCCGCGAAGCTCCTAAAAGCCTTGCGGGCTTACCGAGTCACTTGGAAAACTACCTTTGGTTTCACTCTTTACGAGTTCATGTATGAAAAGTACTCCCTATCAAGTTCGAAATCAACACACTAAGTACGGTTCTGCAACTGGAAATGGACCTCTCCAAGGCTCAACAACATCGATTGGATCAACTCAATGAACTTGATGAAATCCATAAGGATTTCATACAATAGATGATGGTTGTCTAGCAACAACGAGAAAAGTGGTATGACAAATCCATCAAGAAAATTAAGTTTAAAGAGGGATATTGGGCTCTCCTATTTGATTTGAGATACAAGGACCTGAAAGGGAACTTTTATATTCGATGGTTAGTACCGTACAAAATTGACATTGTTTTCGATAATGGGTCCATAAGGCTTTGCGCCATTGATGAAGCACAGGCACCATTAATCGCTCATAAGCATCAGTTAAGGTTATGTCAAAATCCTAAGTCCAAAGAAGAGTTTATCAAGGAGTTAGTCAAGCAATTAGACTTAGAAGTCATAAACCCCCTTCTGTGACCTATGAATTTCTAGTATGTTATGTGAAAAGAGAGAGAGAGAGAGAGAGAGAGAGAGAGAGAGAGAGAATCTAGCAATGAAAATTTGGTCCTTTAGGCGCTACCAGCACTTAGTGATGTTAGAAAAGAAGGTACTAGTTTTAGGGTTTAACTCTGTACATAATTACCTACAAATGGATTCCTAAAACAAACAGAAAATATACACAATATTTTCTCTTGGAACCCAAATCGGGAAAACCAGATTGATTTTGCATTATATTCCTTTCAATGTTGTGTGTGTGTGTGTGTGTCAAAGTATTCATAAAGCTCAATCCATTAACCTTGGATTAAAACATAACCATAGTTCTCTTGACTCAATCTACAAAATATCATGAGAAAAAACCACCATGCCTAAAACCATGTGCAAAAACCATGCACAAAACCATGGGTAGGTTAGCCCACCATCTTTGGTTCCACCCCCCATCCTTGGGTCTGCCCAACTATTATTGGGTCCACACGTGGGGTCAATCATGGAAAGAATATAAGACATACCCAACACTGGTTGATATCACTAAAACGAAAAAGGCTTTGAATTGTGAAAGTATTTCAAGGTAGAGTTGGACGGGCTTGTGTTGGAGAACTAGGGATCCAACTAGCAGAGTTCGAATACACACATATATTATTTTTCAGCACAATACTTATAACACCATGTGATTCAAATACGACATTAGTCTCATGGGTTATGATTTTACAGAATAATGATAGTACCTTCAGGGCCATGTTTCAATCCAATCACATGATACAAGCAAATGAATAGCACAATTATGCACCACATGCTTTTCATCCTGGGTCGAGTACTCTTTAAACATTTATTTAGTTTCTTTTCTAAAATGTTTTTAGAAAACTAGTGGTATGTCAAGATTATCATGAGCTCACTTAACCTACTTAACCTATATACCCTACTTAATCCCTATATCCCCTTTAACCTCTATATTTTACTTACCCTATGTATCCGACTTAACCTTCATAATCTCTTTTTAAAATCCCCTTCTCTTCACCTGTTATGATTAACCTAAAAACCATTGGATGGCTTATAATGTTATACCTCATGTTATGACTATTATATGTTGTATATTATTTCATGACTATTATCCTATACCCTGTTATAATCACCAAATGACAAAGTGTCACACAACGAAATGACATCTCAGTACCTTGTTTCGTAGAAAATGTGCCATTTCATAGCACGTGCCACATTTTTGTAGCATGGGGTGATATTTCGCAACACCACTCCATGTGGTTCGATGATACTTTCTATAAGAATTAATAATGGCACAAATATCAATGGGAATCAATCCACAGTCGGCTAGCCAGGCCATAATTTCGGAAACGACTTGACAAAGCCTCCACGGAGGTTGAGAATAAGGGAGGTATGATAACAAAGAACCACTAGTGGAATGAATAGCATAAAGTATAGGAAGTAGAATCAGGGAAACTACAGAGACTGAAGCAACGGGTAATTTCCGACAGAGCCAGGACACTGTCACAGGGAGCCATGGGAGGAATGGTGGTTCGAGCCGAACCATCTGATGCAGAGGCTATTTGTGTCAACCAAGCGGTCTAGTATGTCTTCATTAGGGCAGAGTGGGTTTCCAAGGGCATGACACCCAAATGGCCCTAGAATTCGCCGACACCTTTAATGAAGCCAAGGCCTTGGTATGCCAGCTCACAATTGTAGTAAATGAAGAAACCCTCGCAACAACCACCAAGCTTCCACAGAACGATAAAATATGGTGCTCCTTTCTTGAAAATCCCTCACCACTTCCCGACTTGAAGCAAGGGATTCGAAGAGAGGCATTGCAGCCGTTATGGAGAGATGTCATTACCTACAAGGATGCTTCAGCAAAATATATCACTACCACATATGCATCCTCATGCATTTGGCCGGGATAAAGGCCAGGAATATGTCCCACTATCTCCTGAAGAGTTTGACAAGAATGGCCATGGAAGTTCATAAACAGAAGAACTTTGAGATCACACTATTTCGTCATGGCCTTGTCAAAATTATTGTTATTGATGAGCTAAGGTGAATTGGTATTCCTTGGGGTCTATTTCTACAGAGGATAAGGACTAAACCTCGGACCACGGTCTTTCCAGTCACTAAGAAATTAGCCACCAAAGGAGGAGAGGGGTACGCCACAACAGACAAGCCCCAGCATCAATATTATATGAGAGCTTCATGACTGGCATGACAGGATAGAGGAAAGCAGACCACAGAAGAATATGTAGATGTTACCGGTGCTGACGGGTATGAACCAATGGAAGATGTTTATGATGCTCTAGAAGTTGACCTTTCATTTCGAAGTAAAACTACACTTCAATATTGAGACGTTAGATGGAAAGCCCAAAAAGTGAGAGATTAGAGGTAAGTCTGTTATGCCTCGACCTTTTGGTTTTTGTAGCCTGACATGTCATACTTTGTTAAAGCAAAACAAACATCTTTTGTTGCAAAACCCAAAAGTTGAGAGCACCTTTAAAACCAAACCAGGGTTTCATTATTTGAATACCCTCCTTGAAGCTATTGACCAGGCTAAGGGTCCAGAAGTCAGGGTGGAACAATATTCACAAGACTGCACTAAAGAGGCACACCACCTCATTGGATGACATTATATCAAATACCTCTGCCTTTCTTTAACTCAAGCCCAACCTTACCCAATGGCAAACAAAAGAAGAGTTGTTTGATCTTGGAATTATTGACAAAGAAACACATCGCCAGGTCATTGAGAAAATGAGGAAGCAATGGTTCACCATGTACTTATCTCAGGAGGCAAAGGGGGGAGCATAAATAGAAAATGGAAAGAAAAGTCTACATGGGAGGAAAATATTAAGAAAATGACATGCGAACTAGGTTTTCAAGGTTTTTAGGGCATTGCCTACCAATTACCCTCCGGGTTATACCCAATATTTTTACATAAGCATTGGTTATCCTTGGTCTGTTCAAGATAATTCTCACCTGTTACCGATTATCCTAAATTAAAAAAAAAACAAATAAACAAAAACTTTTCAACTTAAGCAAATTTTGACAGGTCAACCTTATTTGGTAAATCAACCACAAGAATTCATGTATCTTTACTTTAATGTTGAGAATGCAAACCAAAATCTTTTATATAAACTTTATCTTTTTAATTTCATCTTGACAGAAAATTCACAGTGGAACCCCAACCCTTATGTGGGAGATGTACAACTCAAGGCCCTAATGTCCTACATGACCAATCTGATACATTGGAATAAATGTACTAACTTTTATGGGAAGATGGAAACTACACCAAAATTGGTAGTGAGGGAGGAATGTCTATTGACTGGGATTATCCGAGAAGATATACAGAGGCTTAGAACAAAACCAGAAGATGTTGTCACTATCCAGCACAACCACAGGTATGCAGTCACAGAGTACAGGGAACTAGTCAGGAATGACTCATTCAAGGCTTTTATAATTGCATAAGATATTTGGGACAGATTGCGTAAACTTCTCTAGATGAGGCATCTGCTTGGCTAACCTTGCTTTCCCCTAGCTCTTAATCGAGCCTCCTTCTATACAAACTCTATATTGAGATATGGGACAAGATGTATCAGTTTGTGATTCCATTCCGCCCTCATTTGGTGTCCCACCATATTTTATCATACACCCATTCATTGGGATGACCAAGAGGAGATAACGCACTGGCAAGAATTGGAACGATGTCTGGGATATTATTATGGAGGAGAATTTGGCCATACATGTTGAGATTCATGAACAAGAAGATGATGTTGCATGAGGACATGCAACATGCTTAGTAGGGGTAGATGATGAGCTGCAAAATTGCTGCTTTTGCTACAAAATCACCATGCCTGATTTTCTGTCAAACCACTTCTTTTCCACCTTAAATTATCTGGGATATTATTATGGAAGAGAATTTGGCCATCCATAATGATGTACATGTTGAGATTCAGATGTTGCACGAGGACATGCAACATACTTAGTAGGGGGTAGATGATGAGCTGCAAAATTGCGGCTTTTGCTACAAAATTACCATGCTTTATTTTCTATCAAACCACTTCTTTTCCACCTTAAATTATCAATAAAACCTTGTACATACATTTTGAGCAACGTAGGGTATGAATTGCTTATTTACTAGTTATCTTATCATCGTTTTTAGATTAAACTAAGAATATTTTAAGAGTCATTTTAATATATTATATGTGTGAAATAAAATGGGTGTTTACTCAAATGATTGTAGAAGTACAACCATCTATCACCAGGGATCATGTGATCAATAATGTGGCATTCAGGCATGCCACATAAGGAGAAAACAAGATTAAATTCAACATCTACAGAAAGCCCGGTACATAACGCCATGGTTACTTATATACTATTGAGAGATGTTGCGCAGAGTTTTGTTTTCTCGGCCAGTTATGGATAGATTCAATCTATTCCAAAACAAACACTACATTGTATGATTGATTGTTATATCGCCAACCGAAGTATGTCCAAGAAGCCTTAGTGCATAACAGTTGTTACGATGCCGAGGGCAGATAACTATTCTCGATTGGGACCAATTGGTTGAGCCATCTCTTTATTTAGATATCTAATGTTTCACATGACAAATTATAGTTATACTAGCTATTTTAGTTAGCATATCCAGATTGTGAACAGTCTCTCGAACCATTGTCGAGACTTAGATTCTCTTTTGTTTGTATAAATATATGCACTCTGAAATAGGATACAGAGATGGTAAACAACAAAGTGTGTGGACTTATGTTGTAATTTTAATTTCCTTAATATAAGAATCTCCTACCCGTGGATGTTTTGGACTACTAATTGTTAAAGTTATGCTAGTGAATATATAAATTTTTAGGCGCAAGTTGAACCCCGAATTGGGCCTGTTGCCACTCAAACCAGCAAGGGAGCTAAAAGGGGTTCCTAAGAGGGCCACTGCTAGGTTAAGGGCAACAGTGGAGGCTTAGCCCATTGTCACCACAGCTAAGTCTCCCTACTCTTTACGAACTTTCTCCGATGGGAGGAGTCCCAGTAGTGTAGGGATCACTTGTAAAGTATATGTCAATGGATAGGTGGAAAGTGACCCTAGAAACTCTTTCCCATGGATGGAGTGAATAATGGAACTTGCTTGCTCTTTAAGCAAGGGACTTGGTCCTCCAGGGGTAAGGGGTGAGGATTGGAGGGTTGAGGGAGAAGGAATAGGCTTATAGACAAGGTTATCAATCCGTATAATCCTTGGAAAACTTGGATTCCCAAATGGTCCTCGACAAATCATCTTTAATGAGAAGTGGGACCACACAAAGCCAAGTGGGCCCAGTCCAGGTTCGGGGATGGAATGTAGCAACCAATTATGTTTCTATCCTAGACAAGGTGAAAGGAAAGGACTAAACAAGAATATTTACTTCAAAATGTTGAATTGATACTGTTGTGGTCTAGCCTTGGGGATGCCTAAGCAAAATTTTATCCTAAAGCTAGGGCTTGGGATTCCTGGAGATTCCACTGTTAGAATTACCTCAAATTTAGAGGAGGGGGAGAGGACCCACCAACATAGTAGCTTGTAGGAGATCGAAATTTTTCCTTGGGTCAATTCTCGAGAAATTGATGCCCTAAGTGACTTAATGGGGCTAGACCTGGGGAAAAGGGTAAAAAGAGGGTTAAAATGATCACCTTTTTTGAGGGATCAGTGCCTAATTCCCTTGGGGATATGGAGTCAAGGATGATGATGAGTAAGAACTTGGTTTCTTGATCAAGGAGGCCCGGAAAGTCAGTTTCATCCAATGTTGAGAGAAATAAAAGAAAAGTGATCTTCAAGCATTTACACTTTAAAGCAAATGATGTAAGCTTATGAAGACAAATAATCTCTAGGACATTTCATTCATATAACATTGGTCCATACATTAAATTAGCTAGAACATGCTTAATTTCACATTTCAATTATGTGGTGACTAGCCCTAATTTTAGCAGTATGCAACAACAAGAATAACAACGTCAAAATTTACAGACAATGTTATAGAATATATCCAACCAACATTCCTTTTGCAACACAAAGCTCCAAGACAAGAAAAATAGCCCAAATCCATACGTCAAAATTCATCCATCTCCAAAAAATATCCTCCACAGAAAAAATGTGAAGTTCTTTATGATTAGAGAGATCCCAAGTGAAGCGATGATCCAAATGAATGTATCTAACATCAATATATAGCCTCCTGAGGAGTTTGAATTAGCCTATGGGCCTTCATTGGCCCCTAATGATAAAATAATGTGCAAGTAAAACCCTATCGGTGACAAGCTCACCAAACTAGCTCACAAGTCTAAAAATAAGCCTGACAAGGGGACAAATAATAATATGTACATGTTGTGGGGTCCTCCAAAGGCCTAATAATGTCTTGAAGTGCCATACTGAGAAATAAATTCCTCGGAATATGATTGGCAAGGGGGTGGCCCCTTGTTTTCCAAGGAGTAGACCTGGGGTGCTCCTAGTGGGTCTGAGGGAACATAAATGACCCCATGGGTCTCCATATGAATTGGAGATGCATGTAGATCCTCTGCAAGGGTCCAAGTGGTGGAATGGATGTTGCATGACATCGTACAAGTTTTGGGACACCTGCCAAGAGTGTGGGGCTTCTGTGGGGGCCTGTTGGGCATAATGTACCAAGCATATCACCATCATCCCAAAAGTAGGCCGCTAGTAGTTTATGAGCATCGATGAAGAACCATGGAGTGTTGTTTGTTGATGTGGAGGCCAATGGATCTCTACGCACACCCTATATGTGTCAATGTAGACCTCTGGGGGTTAGGATTCCATATAGGGAGACCAAACCCAAATGGAGACCACTTGTAATCTTGCATAAGTTCCAATGCGTCCCCTAGGCTTCTAGTACAACCAATCATTAAAACAATTGGGTAAAAGGGCTTACAAATTATGGATAACAAAGTGGGCACTTCATAATGGCATGCCCTTCTGTGGTGGGCTTTGACATGTGCTAATGTCTCCAATCTCCAAAGGGGTTAACCAAGTACCTTATTAGGTGGTTTTAGCCCTTAAAGGGGCTAGTATGTCCAAGGTACATCCCTCTAATGGGGGTGGCAAGTGATAAATAAGCGAAATGGAGTAGGGAATGAGAAGGGCAATATTGGGCCAGATATTGGGGCATAGGGTTAGCTAAATAAGGGGAAGCCCACACTTGGGTATGTAATGTGTAGGAGGGAGCAATTGTGGTACATGAGGTGCCCTGATCTTAATTTTTCCACCCTTCTTTATATGTCTTTTTCCTTTTAAGAATTTTCTCTAATTAACTGCTCGGGGCTCAAAGGACAAGAGCATGATGTGTAAGATATGGCAGTGATTACCCCCTTTGAGGTAGGGCAGTTCATTTCCCTCCAAGGGTTAGGACAATCATGGGTTCCTAATTGATAAAGGAGGCTCATCTAGGGTCTATGGAACTAGGGTGATGATCACGAATTGGAGTAGAGCTCATGTATTGGCTTTTGCCCACATGCTGATTCTTTTGTCCCAACCATCTTTTGCATTTTGCGGTACAATTTCCTATTAAATGTGGTCAATGATGTTTTTTTCTTTTGAACTGCTTCAACCTATGGGGCATCATTCTAGGCCTGACCCAAGGTGGGGGCAAGGGGATAGGGAGGTTGGCCCTATGTGGACCCGACATGGAAATGTGGATCCAGGTGGGAGAAATGATAAATGGGGTATAGTGAGTGGAAAGGGAGTAATATATGCATATAAAGGAGGGGCTTATGCACCCAAAGTCGGGGTTTCCAAAGTAGTACCACCTTAGAACCAAATGGTCAATAAAGGAGATCCCACGAGACTAAGATCCAAGGGTAGCAACCAAAAGAGATCAAGGGGACAAGAGCACAAACTAAGCCCACTCTTTCTGCCAAATCCCCCCATCAATCCATACCCACAGGTATCCATGATAAGTAAACCTAATACTCAATTACCAAATGACAAGACATACCTTTAGATTTGGGAAGCCCACCTTCAAACATACGATCAATGCAGGTGGGTGAGGGACCACATGGTTGACTCGGGTGACAAAGAAATGGCACAACGAACTAGTAGGAGGCTACAAGGGGTTGTTGGTTGTTGATTGAGGCTCATCATGGAGAAAAATTTCTCTTGGGGATATCACTCACGAAGTGGTGAATAACAGGGCCCAATCAAGGTAAATCCTTGCGTTGTGTTTATTTCATGTTCTTTTATTATAGTGCAGTTTTTATTTCATTTACTTGCAAAGTATCTAGTAATAGTTGTATTTCATTTATGCAATTGTGTGTGTGATTAATCTCCTTTTGTATGGTGTGTTGAATTTCGTTATGCATAAGTTTGTTGAATTTCTTTTTATACATTTATTTGGGCCATGTTACGATTTTGAGTGTGAAAGGTGATGATTTCGTAGCTAATCTGTGAAATTAGCAACAGTTGCTACAAAACCACAAGCCCTGCAAAATTGGTTAACCTTAGTACGAAATAGTGAAATTGAGCTAAGTATTGAGTTACTATCTCAATACATGAGGTGCCACATAGTTGAACCAAAGCACAGAGTTAGGCTATGACAAGACTTAAGTTTCGTATCAGAATAGATTTTCCTTGAACTTCACTTGGCCACATGTAGAGGTAGTAGGAATTATGATGTTTTCTTATACATCACTGAGATCCTCATAAGTCATTAGACCCTGGGTTGACAAATTAAATGATAAGTGAATACAAATATTCCCTCATATAGGAATCAAATATTCACAGTGAGATGATGTTGGGGTAAAAGCTTAACCCAATCATAGAGTAAATAAGAAAACCTTGATTAGGTCATTGTTGAATTTACTATTGGCAGTTTATGAGCCCATGGCATTGGCAAACCCACAATATTTGCTCATAATAGTTGATGTGAGCCCTTACATGGCTATCTCCATGCCATGCATATCTTTAAATTGCAAATTAATTTTAGTATAGGGATTAGGATTGTAATCTAATCTAAGTAAATGGATTATAGTTTAAAATGCTGCAAAATGCGTATATATTATATTGCAAATATCACAATTAATATATTATTAATGCTAAGAGGAAGGAAGCACAATAAAGTTTATTCTTTTTCTCGACTAAGATTTACCAAGTTTCCAAAATAAATTTGTGTGTACTATGTGTGCCATTGATTGTTCATTTTGTTCAAGAATCTATATGTTGTTTTACTTTTCAAGTTTAAAATTTACAATTGGTATCAATGTTGACTTTAGGGGAACATTTTTGTTCTTGTGTTTGGCTTATTTCTAATAGAGCAAGTTTATCTTGAGCCTATGATAAATTTGATTTTAATGAGAGCTTTGTTGTCTTGAAAGCGAATGGTGAACAAATCTAAAATCAAGTATTGTAGAGATTTAATTTATTCAAACATACAATGGTAAGATAATTACTTGGTCTATGTGATTATATCTAGAATAAGATGGACATTGATAGTGGAATAGGTTGATGTTTTCTAGCATCATGTGCTCAAATATACAATCGTAAATTCATTTTTATGTAGATGGATTTTATCACATGTAAATGGACATATCTTTCTAACACTGATTAGGCATGCACACCCTTGATTTGATGGTTCATCAATATGAACTCTAGACATCTAGAATGCTAACTGTCTAGTCAATTTAACGTCTTAAATTGTTCTACATAAATTATCAATTCAGATATCGTAAACGGATGAAGTGTAGTGCACTGTATGTGCTTAGTTAACATTTTTCTTACTTCATTGTTTTATAGTTTATGTTGTTTAGGGGGGGTTTGGTTTCTTGTGCTAAAGGAAACTAATTTAAGAAAGAAAAGTTATGCTTCTAGATGAAATCTCTAAATGTTAATGGACAACTAAATCTAATGACTTTTAATGTTAAAATCTAATTTCTAAAGAAAGGAGAAAAGGAAATGAACATTAGATAAAAACAAATCAAAACTTTGAATAGTTGGATTACTCTAGGCCGGCAAAATGTCTATGAAATGAAAGCAAAAATGATAATGCTAGTTTAAAACATTACAAAAACAACTATGATCTACTGCAGGCTCAAATACCATTGGGAACATTCAATATAAGAAGATGTCGAAATCATCTTCTTGAAATGATTTAAGCAATTGAGTATACAATAGATGTGATCTTAAGAAAGCATGGGACATGAATCTATCACTGTTGCGTGAACAAACACCCAAATTTAGTCCAATTGGAAAATGCTAGAGCCACCTTCTTGAGACGATTTAGCGAGCATAGGAAACATAGTCAGGTATGCTAATTTGAAATGGAAAGCAAATACAAAACATGTAAATGAAAACTAATCTACTGTGTGCTCTAATGCTCCAAGCACCAATTGGAAAATAGGACTACTTTCTTGGACTATTTTGTTAAGCATAGATTACACAGTTAGTTATGCTAATTTGAAATGGAAAGAAAATACAAAACATGGAAAGGAAAATTAATCTACTGTGTGCTCTAATGCTCCAAGCACCAATTTGGAAAATAGGAGGACTATTTTGTTAGGCATAGATTCCACAGTTAAATAAATCTACAATCAACCGGTTGAACACACTTGCATGAATGGAAAATCTAAACTATTAAACTTAAAAACAATCATAAAAGTAAAATGACATACTTGAATGAAATCAAAGCAAATTACAAAATAAAATCTACTCTACCTTACATTCTAATATGCTCCAGGACATCTCTTACTTCACATCTCCTTCCATGTTGGAAACCTCAAAACTTTATTCAAATTCTTCAAAATTACAAAGTGTAAAGCAATGACAAGTTGAGCTAACAAAGTTAACAAAGCTCTCAAATAAAGGAGAAAGATCTTCTATTTATACAAAAAGATGAGAAATTATCTCATTAATGAGAGTTCATGAATCTCTCCCTATATTTCTAGAGTTACAATCAAAATAGGAAATGATAAGACATGTCTTTTTAGAGTTTTAATACAAATAGGAAATGTGACACATATCTTTATGATCCCATGATCTTCTCCACTGAAATTCAAATTTGGCCTTAGGATGCCACATAAAGATCTTTTAGAAACTTTCTTTTGACCTACATATGTCAACAATCTCATCCCACTTGTTAGGTATAAGCATATACACATTATTTTCTAATTTTTAACCACAAATTCACTTAAAAATGCTAAGAATTAATAGAGTTTGGAAAAACATAAATGTGACTCAATAATGATGAAAGTGAGATGAATGTAGTAACATGGTAGTGAATGGAGGTGATATAATGGACATGATAGTGAAAGTGTAATGGAAGTGAATGACAATTTCAAGACCCAACACTAACTAATAAAGAGACTAACTCATTTTCATCTTCTTTTATATATAATTGTATTTGGTCCTTGTCTTTGAAGAAAAAAGCAATGTCTTTCAGAAAAATATATGAAAGTGAGATTTTGGCTCTTCCATTATATAAGTTGCATCGGTTTGACAAAATTATATCAAAATAGCTTTCGCGGACTTCTTCCATCTCCCAAGTAAGATTTGTTTAGTACAAGCTTCACCTTATCTTTTCTTCTATGTTGTTTACCAAAATGCAAAACCTAAGTGGTAGTGAGTCATGTTATATTCCTATAAACCTAATTAATAAATTTTGAGGGGGATATACATTATCATAAGTCAAATTTAAAGATGGGAATATTGGCTCAATCTTGATTAGATTGTAAAGTAGTTAAAATAACCTTGATTCACTCATTGTCAAGTTTACCATAGGTCACTTATGAGCCAAAGGTATTAGGTAGCCCATTGTATCTGATTGGAGTCTTTGCATTGCATGGCCATCTCCACGTCAAGCATATTTTTGCATTGAGATTTAATTCTGTTAATTTTAGATATGTTCTATATGCTTAGAGCAATTTATTTCAATTTTCACAGTTAGCTCAATATCTTTTCCAGATTAGCAATCACATTAGCATTTAAAGTAAACTACAGATAGAACATAAACATAAATCGCAGAAGACAAGCCAAGACAAGAGGACACAAGATGTGACGCTAGCCAAGGACAAACCCTAATGTGGGGAAACCCTTGATCAATTCTTTTTATGTTCTTCAATAGTTCAGCAGAGAGAGCGATGGTACATATACATCAGAAGTTAACATTTTGACTTATCAAAATAAGAGCAGGGATCTTCTCTATGAAGATAACACATGAGGTAGCTAATCTTAACTTCAGTGAAGACATCCAACTTCGATCCTACAAGGTGACCCCATCACCATGCTGCACCCTTCACTGTGCTGCACCTCATCATCATGCTACACCCGTCACTGCGCTGCACCTAATCACTGAGCTGCTCCCATCACCATGTTGCACCTCATCATCATGCTACACCTCACTACCATGCCTATCATGCTGCATCATTCATCATCATGTTGTACTTCATCGTCTAGGTGCTGCACCCAAATATCACTAAGTTGTTCTCAACATCATTGATGTTACCTACATCATGTTAGTCCTTGATACAATCAACAACTCAAAGACTGCAGTGATCCAAGAGAGGTTCCAACACTGCCACTGATTAGTGCAACCCTTAAAGTTCTATGATGCTGGCTATGGCCTACGGCCTAGCTCAGCAACAAGATAGGTTTACACTCAGCACCCAAATATCTTGACCCTTGAACAATGTATCCTTGAGGCTGCACCATTGTCAAATTCATGGTGTCTAAGCTCCTTCTATGATTGCACCTAGTCATCGCGATTCTATACCCAAGTTTGTTGTATATACCGAGACTGTAACAACGTGTATGACTTTTCTTAGGACTGCACATAGGTGCCCTTATTCAAGCCTGTATTAAGCCTTCTTACACAGCGTTAGGGCCTATCTTTTAGGCCTCCATTATATAGTCATAAGCCCTCCTATTCTCTGCGGCTAGGGCATAATATGATCCTCCTAAATACGTCTAGATATCAGTCATAGACCTGTGTTTTTGTCCAATCCTTGCTATGATTCCATGATCGTATTTAGGGCAGCGTTAGAGCTGTGTTCTTTCCAGCGTATGAGTGGAATAAGGCCAACAGATAAGACTTGCGTTTAACCTCCTTCCATCATTGTGTTAGGGACAACGAAGTCCCTCTTCTTGCTACGTATAGGACAACGTATGGGGTCTACATTATGCCTTGTGATAAGCTGTGTATAGAGGATTGCAGTTAGGGCTTTTGTGGATCTCCCTTTAGTTGTGTTCATGACTGCGTTAAGTGCCTCTTCTTGCTACATAAAAATCCTCATTGACTGCGGCCTTGGGTACCCTTAAATGGTGTGGCTAGAAGCCTCCTCTAGTTGCTCCTTAGATCTACGTGGAGCTTTCTCTTTTGACTACATCTAGATGTTCCTCGTTTAGCTGTGGCTAGACTGCTGCTAGGGCATCCTCTTTACTGCGGCTAGGGCATCATAAGACTTAGGCCAGCGTATACTCTTAGTATCTCTCCTCCCACCAAAACCCAAAGACATGTGGAGAGGAAGAGATCACAAGAAGAGTGTGTGTGTAAATGACTTGAAGACCTCCTCCTTTTATAGTAAAACGTTGAGCACAAGTGGGGTATATTTGGTTGCTGGCCGACCTTGACGAATTGTCCCATAACACAAATAAATTCATATCTTCATGAATACTTATCGGAATCAGATGATCTTTAGATCAATCCTACACCTCTTGATGAGAGTGATCCAAGAAAAATATCAGCGTCCATTAATAAGATGACCCACATGGAGTTTGGCCCTAGTTGCCAATTTTAACACTCCCTCTCAACTAGGGAGAACTCCATCCGCTTATCCATATGTCCGACTGTACTATCTCTGCCATCAGTGCCCTGCACTACTCTACTGAACCATGAAGAAGAAAAATTGATCGAGAATGTCTCATACCATTCTCTACTGACCCGAAGTCAGTTTTATCTAAAGAGATTATGTCACATCACTCTTACTGACCTGAAGCCAGTTTTATTAATCCCAGATCAATATCACAAGAGAGTGTCTCAAACCACTCATACTGATCAGTTTCATTGATCCCAGATCAATGGAGGTCATCCTAGCATAGGAGTACGGTATATACAACGATGCGTCCATCGATAGTACTACTATGGTCCCTATCCTCATTTCTCTGTTCATTGATCAGATGAGATGTACTTCCCATGAATCCCAGACTGCATAGGTAGGATGCCTCGACAGGAGAACGAATCATCCTGTCCACAAGAGAACGAATCATCCTATCCAGTGGATGCCACGGAGAACTAATCATCTTGGCCTACAGGAGAGCTAATTATCCTCTTCCACAATCGCCACGAAGAACGAATCATCCTGGCCCACAAGAGAACTAATCATCTTGTTCCACAGTCACCACAGGGTGTCACAGGGGAAGGTTGAACCTTTTACCCTGTACATGGTGCACCACCAGGGGATGGTGAGTCGTCCTGCGGTCACATGTCGCTCCAAGAAGTACCCCGTGCCCCCCTGGAGCTCCCAGAGCTCAATACATCATACTCGACCCTCATAAGAGGGTCTCTCAACGACTCCAAGTTGTTCGGGAAAGTCACAGATTTGACCTTTCCCCGGGGCTTTGACAAAATGTCTGCGACCTGTACATCAGTCTTAATGCAATGGAGCCTCCTCGCTCATCGACTTACCATATCCCAAATAAGGCAGTGTTTGATGCCTATCTGCTGGAGCAATCATCGAATACGAGATTCCTCAATAATCGAATCCCCTTTGGTTGTTAAAAAGAATCACAGTGGTATTCATCATGTGTACAAACAACTCACTGATGAGCTTCCACAACCAGGCAACTTCACACGAGATCATACTCGTAGCTATGTATTCGGTCTCGGCGGTGCTTATGGCAATTGACTTCTGCTTCCTGCTCATCCATGATATCGAAGCAGAATCCAGAGAGAACCAGCACTGAGAAGTGCTCTAGTGATCCTCCACACTGCCTACCCAGTCAGCGTTCGAATGATCACGCAGTTTCATATTTCCGGCAATGTATCTCAATCCATGAGAGATTGTGCCCCGAAGATATCTAAGAAGATTCTTCGCACCAATCCAGTAAGGCTCAACCAAATATGAGCTCACCATGTTAATCTGCATAACATATGTCTGGACGGAAGTTCACCAATAACATCAATGCAAATGAGTTTATGAAACTTAGAGGCATTTCCCAAATCTGGTCCAGCATCACTACCATATAACTTCTGAAAGTTAAGATCCTCGAGGTAGTCACAGGCTTGCAAATGAGAGGGTCTGCACCTATCAGAAATAGGTCGTCCTCATAAGGTGCCTGGTATGAGAGGTCTATCATCCACAACCTTCGAGTAATGGTTTGGATCGGTTTCACTTCTAGTGAATCTTAGCTTCATCAGACAGCTATCAATCCTCTCATACAACGCCCGAGGTGTTTTTCTTCAAGCCATAGATGCCTTTCTTCCACCTGCACACATGATATTTCCGATCATGAATCTCAAACCTCCTCAGGTTGTTCCAAACCTATGGACTTGCTATATGAGGGGAATGGTCCCCTTGTAAGATTTTCCTTCGGTACATCTCAGACATGTACTTTCATGCTCCTTTTGAATTCAGGCATCTCTGTCACCATCTGACTCACAGACCTTCAGTGCTATAGATGCGATATGTCAATTGACATGATCCCCAATGGACCATCCTGCAACTTGATACAAATTGCCAACCCTGAACCCATGAGTAAAAGCATCTTACAAAATTCTATTTTCAAACACATACCTTTCCAATAATGAATGTCACCCTGAAACCTTTTGACTTCCATTGCCGAAATGGACACCAGGTTCTTTTTGCAATCATGTACATAAAAGAGATTCTTGTAAATGAATCGAGTTATCCTCATTCAAATGAGGGGTAACACCCTTTCTAGGAGAGGTGGCAACGGCTCCAAGTATAATCCCACAAATGTTTCCATCTCTACCAAATTAGAGAGAGAGCACCCTTCTATTTGATGGAGTGCCTTGAAGCACTGCAATCAATAAGCCAGATTTCTAAAGAATCTGAAGGAGAGAGCCAATACAAGATAGCGCTTATTTATCTTATCAAAAACAACATTTGATTCTTCATACCTGGGGTACCTTGCTTTCTCTGAAGAGTCGGTCGTTTCCCTAATGACCTGCATTACTTGTCATTCTTCTGACCATTGAAGATGTCCCTGGAATGATTGTTATCATCATCAAGTGATGTGTCCCTGCCATTCAGACACTTCTTCGCATGATGGCCAAACTAGTTATCTGCCTTTTCTTCCATCCCGAGATTCGGTCTTAATGTAGGCCATCAAAAACTTCCGTTGTGCCGTTCTGATAATATTCTCTGCTTCAACTTCACCCTTGGTGATTTAGAAGAGGGATGAAGAATACATTGATCCTTTTGTCTTTTCCCAACTGTCTTCAGTGATTGCTCTTTCACTCTTGCTTGGGCTTTATCTTCACCTCAGCTCTGATACCATGTTAATTTTAGGTATGTTCTATGCTTAGAGCAATTTATTTCAATTTTCATAGCTAGCTCAATATCTTTTCCAAATTAGCAATCACATCAGCATTTAAAGTAAACTGTAGATAGAACATAAACACAAATCGCAGAAAACAAGCCAAGACAAGAGGACACAAGATGTGACGCTAGCCAGGGACAAACCCCAATGTGGGGAAACCCTTGATCAATTCTTCTTATGTTCTTCAATAGTTTAGCAGAGAGAGAGATAGTACATATACATTAGAAGTCAACATTTCAACTTATCGAAATAAGAGCAGAGATCTTCTCTATGAAGATAACACGAGGTAGTTGATCTGAACTCCAGTGAAGACATATAGCTTCGATCCTACAAGGTGACTCCATCACCATGCTGCACCCATCACTATGCTGCACCTCATCATCATGCTGCAACCGTCACTGTGTTGCACCTAATCACTGAGCTGCTCCCATCACTATGCTACTCCCATCACCATGCTGCACCTCATCATCATGTTGCATCTCACTACCATGCCCATCATGCTGCATCATTCATCATCATGTTGTCTCCATCATGTTGTACTTCATCGTCTCAGTGTTGCACCCAAATATCACTGAGTTGTTCTCAACATCATTGATGTTACCTACATCATGATACTCCTTGATACAGTCAACAACTCAAAGACTGCAGTGATCCAAGAGAGGTTCCAACACTGCCACTAATTAGTGCAACCCTTAAAGTTCTATGTTGTTGGCTATGGCCTGTAGCCTTGCTCAGCAACAAGATAGGTTTACACCCAGTGCCCAAATATCTTGATCCTTGAACAACTTATCCTTGAGGCTGCACCACTATCAAATCCATGTTGTCTAAGTTCTTATGACTGCATCTAGTCACGGAGATTCTATACCCAAGTCTGTAGTATATATCGAGATTGTAATAGTGTGTATGACTTTTCTTAGGATTGCTTCTATGTTGTTGGCTATGGCTTGTAGCCTAGCTCAACAACAAGATAGGTTTACATCCAGCGCCCAAATATCTTGATCCTTGAACAACTTATCCTTGACGCTGCACCACTGTCAAATCCATGTTGTCTAAGCTCTTATGACTGCATTTAGTCACGAAGATTCTATACCCAAGTCTGTAGTATATATCGAGACTGTAATAGTGTGTATGACTTTTCTTAGGACTGCACATAGGTGCTCTTATTCAAGCCTGTATTGAGCCTTCTTACACAGTGTTAGGGCCTATCTTTTAGGCCTCCATTATATAGTCATAAGCCCTCCTATTCTCTGCCGCTAGGGCATAATATGACCCTCCTAAATCAACGTCTAGATGTCAATCATAGACCTGTGTTTTTGTCCAATCCTTGCTGTGATTCCATGACCGTATTTAGGGCAGCGTTAGAGTTGTGTTCTTTCCAGCGTATGAGTGGAATAAGGCCAACAGATAAAACCTGCATTTAACCTCCTTCCATGACTGTGTTAAGGACAGCGAAGTCCCTCTTCTTGTTGCGTATAGGACAACGTATGGGGTCTACATTATGCCTTGTGATACACTGTGTATAGAGGACTGCGGTTAGGGCTTTTGTGGATCTCCCTTTAGCTGTGTTCATGATTGCGTTAAGTGCCTCTTCTTGCTACATAAAAATCCTCATTGACTGCGGCCTTGGGTACCCTTAAATGGTGTGGCTAGAAGCCTCCTCTAGTTGCTCCTTAGATCTCCATAGAGCTTTCTCTTTTGACTGCGTCTAGATGTTCCTCGTTTAATTGTGGCTAGATTGCTGCTAGGGCATCCTCTTTACTACGGCTAGACTGCTTCATAAGACTTACACTAGCGTATACTCTTAGTATCTCTCCTCCCACCAAAACCCAAAGACATGTGGAGAGGAAGAGATCACAAGAAGAGTGTGTGTGTAAATGACTTGAAGGCCTCCTCCTTTTATAGTAAAACGTTGAGCACAAGTGGGGTATATTTAGTTGCTGGCCGACCTTGACGAATTGAGTCATAACACAAATAAATTCATATCTTCATGAATACTTATCGGAAACGGATGAACTTTAGATCAATCCTACACCTCTCGATGAAAGAGATCCAAGAAAAATATCAGCTTCCATTAATAAGATGACTCACATGGAGTTTGGCCCTAGTTGACAATTTTAACAAATTTCAATAAAGAAATTGATAAAAAGAAACTACGGTTGTAATACAATTCAAGTAAAAGATCAAAATTTAAGATGTCTCGGAATGCTTATACATTGCAATGTGAAAAATGTGGCTCTAAGATTTGCTACTTTTAGTATTTCTAAAGTAAATCTATAAGCTTCAATTTCACTTTTTAAGGATTATAACTTTTAGATTAAAGTAGAAGCCCCTAGGCAAATTAGGGAGTATAAGATGGAGAAGGTATATTCCCAAGACAAATTGACAAGTTATTGATTGAAAAAGTGTATTCATAGAGTACATTTTCAGTGAGAATAATGGTTAAAAACATGTTTTTCTATAAAGGTTATAGGTTCAAAACCAATAGGAGGTTGAATCTTGATTGAAAAAGTGTATTCATAGAGTACATTTTCAGTGAGAATAATGGTTAAAAACATGTTTTTTCTATAAAGGTTATAGGTTCAAAACCAATAGGAGGTTGAATCTATATTTGACTCATTGTAATGCATGCTTGAGGGGTAGGTGTTCCCCTTGAATGAGACCTCAAAATGATCATTGATAGGATGCCTCCAATACACCCTAACCCTTGCCAAGTCACAAATTCTTACTAACATTTGTTTGCAACCTGTAAACTCTAGCTTCACACAACTTCTTTAGAAAGAAAAATCATACCCATTGAGATTTTTTATGGAACCAAAAAAAAAAGTACATTTCTATAACATGAGTAGGATTTTTTTAATATTATGTCGTCAGATTTAAAAAAGGCTTGGATCAGCAAACAAACAATATAACAAATTGGCAAAAAAAACCTTACCATAAATCTTTTCCAATAGAGCACAAAATCCATTTCCATGACACTAAGGAGAATTTTTTTTTAAATTTATTTCATCAAATTCAAAAAAAGATAAGAGCTTAAATCCAGGACAAGCAATACAGCAAGCTACTCAAGTAATTAATGAAACTGTTGTTTGAAAGTTGGTAATGTCTTGCTTATTTTTCTGTGACTTGGTAATAGAGAATTTCACTGTTTTACTATGTTGAGTCTGGAAAAAATTTGGAAAGGTTTTATTTCTAATTTTATACAATTGAAAATTTTAAAAACAATGATTACAAACGAGCCTTTTTGTTGACAAAGTGCCACGAAAATCTAAATAATGTAATTATCCAAACAACAATGTCTAAATATTAATTTTAATTTTTTTAGCTTTAAACAAAACACTTGCATTATGAACATGGCTTTATCCCTAAATATTATATTAATGTACATAATGCTTGCAAGTCTAAAATTGGGATCCACTAAAACACAACCTGAACATATTTATCATATTGAGGGATTATCACATAAAAAAAAATGTATAAATGAAAAACTACCAAATTACAAATAACTGGGAATGACCAGCCCTCTAAAACCATTGTACATTTTCAATATCTCCGGTTACATTGAAGAGACATGGTTTCTCTTTTGCTAATTGTTATTAATAAAATAGGATGCGACCCGTTTGCAGCAATTTCAACAACAGAGGCTAACTTGAAATCACAACTGCTTCAGAAACTATTTGTAGAGTGTCGATTTGACTATTAATAAAATGTGTAACTCAATATTAAAAATTAGAAATGAGAAAATGTGCAGAAAGTGCAAATGTTGCACTTAAGTATTAGTTGAACCAACACTAATCATTACAGATTTATGAACAGGAAATATAAATGTCACAGATTGAACCAAAAATACAGGAATTGTGAATAAATCGCATATTTTCTTCCCATATCCATATTTTCCCTTCTCCTACAATGAGTAGGAGAGTGGCCAGCAAAATCAAGAATCCAGAAAGGTGAGGAGAGCATAGTTGCACAAGTGAAATTGCCAGATCTTGACAGGAATGCATTTTGAACACTCGCCAATTGAGAGGATATTCAATGCCCACGAGAATCAAGCAATATGAAAATTCAATAAGATACATCAGCAGCAACTAAAGAATCACAAGTGTACCATCTGAAATATAAGATGACACAACACCAAAAGCATATACCTTCATCATTCCCAGTATCTCCAGGAAGAAGAGGCATATCTTTCACACCTTTCTGATGACTGAAAGTACTACCTGCTGAAAGATAGTGACCTGCTCCTTAGCAATGAGCAGGACCTTCAAACTCCTCTTGGTCTGGGGGACCTAGAGGCATATCTTCCATACCTATCTGATGACAGAGAGTACGAATTACTGAAAGATAGTGACCTGCTCCTTGGCAATGAGGAGGACCTTGAAGATCCTCTTGGACTGGCATACCTAGAGGCATATCTTCCATACATATCTGATGACTGCAAGTGCGACCTGCTGAAAGATGGTGACCTGCCCCTTGGCAATGAGGAAGGCCTTGAAGATCCTCTTGGACTGGGGGACCTAGAGGCATATCTTCCATACCTGTCTGATGACTGAGAGTACGACCTGCTGAAAGATGGCAACCTGCGCCTTGACAATGAGCACGGCCTTGAAGATCCTCTTGGACGGGGGGACCTAGAGACACATCTTCCATACCTGTCTGATGACTGAGAGTATGACCTGCTGAAAGATGGTAACCTCCTCCTTGGCAATGAGCAGGGCCTTGAAGATCCTCTTGGACTGGGCAACCTAGAGGCATATCTTCCATACCTGTCTGATGACTGAGAGTATGACCTGCTGAAAGATGGCGACCTGTTCCTTGGCAATGAGCAGGGCCTTGAAGATCCTCTTGGACTTGGGGACCTAGAGGCATATCTTCCATACCTGTCTGATGACTGAGAGTACAACCTGCTGAAAGATGGCAACCTGCTCCTTGGCAATGAGCAGGGCCTTGAAGATCCTCTTGGACTGGGGAACCTAGAGGCATATCTTCCATACCTGTCTGATGACTGAGAGTATGACCTGCTGAAAGATGGCGACCTTCTCCTTGGCATTGAGCAGGGCCTTGCAAATCCTCTTGGGCTGGGGGACCTAGAGGCATAGCTTCCGTACCTGTCTGATGACTGAGAATACGATCTCCTGAAAGATGGAGACCTGCTCCTTGGCAATGAGCAGGGCCTTGAAGATCCTCTTGGACTGGGGGATGATGACTGAAAGTATGACCTGCTGAAAGATGGCGACCTGCTCCATGGCCATGAGCAGGGCCTTGAAGATACTCTTGGACTGGGGGACCTATAGGCATATCTTCCATTCCTATCTGATGACTGAGAGTACAACCTGCTGAAAGATCTTCTTCTTGGCAATGAGTAGGACCTTGAAGATCCTCTTGGACTGGGGGACCGAGAGGCATATCTTCCATACCTATCTGATGACTGAGAGAACAACCTGCTGAAAGATGGCACCCTGTCCCTTTGCAATGAACAGTACCTTGAAGATCCTCTCGGACTGGTGGACCTAGAGGCATATCTTCCATACCTATCTGATGACTGAGAGTACAACCTGCTGAAAAATGGCACCCTGTTGCTCGGTAATGAACAGGACCCCGACGATCCTCTTGGATTGACAGACCTAGAGGGTGACTGAGAATGCAACCTGCTGAAAGATGGCACCCTGTTCCTTGGCAATGAACAGGACCTTGAAGATCCTCTTTGATTGGTAGCCCTAGAGGCATATCTTCCATACCTATCTGATAACTGAGAGTAAGACCTGCTGAAAGATGGCACCCAATTCGTTGGTAATAAACAGGACCTTGAATATCCTCTTGGACTGGGGGACCTAGAGGCATATCTTCCATAACTCTCTGATGATTGAAAGTATGACCTGCTGAAAGATGGCAACCTACTCCTTGGCAATGAACAGCACCAGGAAGATCCTCTTGAACTGGGGGACCTAGATACAGAGGAGCAAATATAGGTGCACTGGCAATACCTCCTCCCATATGGAGAATGCAATCCTCTTGGACTGGGGGACCTAGATACAGAGGAGTAAATATAGGAGCACTCATGATACCTCCTCTCATATGGAGAATGTGATCCTCTTGGACTGGGGGACCTAGATTCAGAGGAGAAAATATAAGAGTACTCACCATACTTCCTCTCATATGGAGAATGTGATCCTCTTGGACTGTGGGACCTAGATACAGAGGAGTTAATATAGGAGTAATCATGATACCTCCTTGCATATGGAGAATGTGATCTGCGAGACCAACAAACAGTAAATAACCATTGCAAATAATTTATTTAGCACAAAAAGAAACGGCTCAAGGCTTTTGAAAAAAGACCCCATAATTAGTCTCTCTGACTTTGTAAACATTGTCCCATATGCAACACAGTCACGGTAACTTCTACTACTTAAATTCTACCTGGAATAGTGCCTCCTTAGTGAAGACCAAGAACAAAAAGATGAGTGAGAACGAGAATAGTATCGAGACTCAGATCGTTCTGCAAACCAGAAGTATTGTTTCAACCCAACAATTTGATAGATCATGAGTATAATTTATTCATAATAGAATACAGTTCAAGAGGATATATGCATTAACAATGTAATCAATATGGTGCATTTCTAGAGGTTTACCATAAAATGGGGAATGATAGCGGCCATATCCAAGCCCACCTCTGTTAATCCAAGAAATCAAAACCTTATCAGAGAGCACAATATACCATTTTATAGCAGATGTTTATACAACCAGCCTGAAGAAAGGAGGAATCTGCAATTATTAGGACAATTATTGACTCTTACCTCTGCCTACCCTGCATTTCCTCTAGCTTTTTCCTACTCTCTCCAGCAAATATGACAGCAATCTCTCGTCCAAGAAGAATTTGTCTGTCCATGTGATATTTTGCTTCTGCTGCATCTTCAGGACTAAAATACTGCACAAAACCTACACAACGAGGCTCTCTGCAGAAGAAAAAGCAAAAAATCAATTTACAGAGACGAACTAAAATAAAATGACCATATTTTAACAGATTTCATAGAGTAACTTGTAGAGCCCTGAGATCCCTTCAAATTCTCCACCAAAAGTATAGCACACATGCACTAGAAGAGTCTGGTGAGACTGGGTGCACAAACTCTTGGATGCTAACCTTCAAAAAGGTTATTATTGAACACCAAATCAGTTACATGATCCAGACTTCAACTTTGGTCCAAATCTCCTCTTAACTTCTCTTCTATTCTATATTCTTCTTTTCTCACCACAAATTATCTTCATTCAACAGTCTTCTCTTGAATGAAACTAGACGATAAGCCTTGTTCTACAACTTTCCAGATACCCAACTTGTTAAACACACATGTAGAGGAAGTTTATAATTTTATCCCAAAAGACTGCACATCATTGCTTGCTAATGCTTCATTTAAATTAAAAACCATCAAACTGCCAAAATGAATTAAGAACTAATACCAACACATAACCAGTTGTATATCCCAAATGCTCCATAGTATATGCAACAGTGCAATATACATTGACTGGTTAACAGACTTTAATCACGTGAACTAATATGGCTTCAAGTTATATAGCATAGACTTGAATTGCTAGCAGAATATTAAGAAACTCGATGTTGAGTCCACTATAAATTTAATAAACATATACCATCTTGGTGAATGTCATCCTCTATTATGAACTGGGAATTGTGCGATAGAGAACAAAAACCCGTGATTTAAACTTACCCTGTATAAAAGTCTCTCAGGAGATAAATGTCTTTAATAGGCCCAAACTCCCTAAATGGGCCTCTGAGATCATCCGGCCTACAAGAAAATGAAACTGTATCAGGAGAAGTAATGCCCAACTGATAAATAGATAGATGACAGCAAATAGACATATCTTAAAATATTTTCAAAGCCCTTAATAATTATATTAAAAAACAATTAAAATACCTAGACATAAACTTATTGACACTTGTATCCACATAGTAAAACATAAATCAATGGTTTGTTTCAAAGCTTCGAACTATTAAAAGATATTGAAGAATCTTCACAGACAAAAAGAAAAACACATGGGCGAGGCTGAAAGACAAGTCATAGGTTATGGTACTCACTGAACACAAGAAAGAATATGGGCAAAGTGTTCAAAAGAAGTGAGTGAAAGCAAGCACGTTGTCTGCCATCTCTAGAGAGAAAAGTAGCCTTGCAAGTTATCGTAAAACATTGACCAATGGATTTCTCACCTCACGATGGACATGGCTAGAGTTTTCTGCTCTAGGGTTTGCAGAAAGCGTCTTCTGCACACCATTCTCTCTGCCACCAATGTCAAAAGAAGTGCCAGGGTTTGTAGTTTCATGTGCCATTTCCAATAGGATTCGCAGAATTTCTGGGAAGAGAACTGTGGTTCAATCTCATGCAAGACTTCCCCAAATATATTATATTTGAAATGCCACCAGTGCAACCATAGTGGAAAAACACCAGAACAAATCTGTAAATCAAGAGATTTGCGGCAGGGATCACTGGTTCTTTTGCTGAGGGAGTGTGAGGAACTGCATGTGTCGTGAGTACACACAATTCCAAGCAGAAATATAAAACTAGTAAAGGAAGCCACTGAAAGGCACAAACATGTAAAATCTGCTCAGAAAAGTTTGTTGAGACTTGAATCTGATTAGCAATTTTTTGTTCTCATCGGAGACCAAATAGTTGAAGAAAAACATCAGAAGAGAAGTGATCTTATGAAAAATTTGAGTTCTGAACAACTAAAATTCAGAAATTCATGCATGCCATAGTTACAAACAAAAAGTCATGAGTACGCCTGGTTTATAGTTGATGTAGGAAGAGGGACGTTTGGTGAAGAGACTTGGCACTGAAGCGGAAATGAACAAAATCTATGGGCATTTAGTTGTAATATACCAAAAATTCTGAGTAGTCTTAGCATGTTGGAAACCAGTTAGGGCATAAGGGTTTCTATGCAGATCTGTTTCTACAGATTCTATGCTTCAATTGGTTGATTACTCCAAAGATATTGACTTGGGAAATACTTCAATGGAGGAACAAGATTGGCCTTGGAAGGTGTACATTGTGTAAAGCAAATGAGGAGACTTACACTCATCTTTTCTTGTCTCGTCCATTCTCTATGCATGTTTGAAAGGGATTTGGAGACTTGATTGGGTTCTCAAGATTTATGGTGTAAAGATACAGTGGATATAGATTTCCAAGAGTAGTTTATAAGAAGAGGATTTAAGTTTTTTAATGTAGTTTCCTTCTTCATAACTTAGGGAATATGGTTGGCCCACAATTTTAGTTTATTTGAAACATTATCAACGAAAATATTGAAGGAAAACAATATATGACTTGAATATTCAGAATTTTGACAAACTTTATAAGCAAAAGATTGAAGCAAACAATTAAAAAAAAAAATGAATTTTAAACTTGAAGGAACTAGAACGGCTTATCATTGTTTCCACTTAAACCAAACTACAACAATTTGAAGGACAAAAATAAAATAAAATATTTTTAACTCGACCCATTAAAAAGTACAGGACCTTCTAAATTTCTGAAGTCTGTATATCTCTGACAGAAAGGAGAAAAAATAAAAGGGGCAATTTTTTCATAGGCACTTAAATCCTGCGAAAATTAGAGTCGATCTTCACAAAGAAGATTCAAAAGCACTGTATGTTAAGAACAAATTGGCATATATTACCTTTAAAACTGGTTATGCATATTTCTATGTAAATCTTGCAAAGAAGGGGTTAGGTTATTTTGGTAAATATTATTCAACCTGGAATATTTTCAAGAAGGTTCAAAAGCCAACCATTATACTCTGTTAGGAACAAATTGGCATATATTACCTTTAAAACTGGTTAAATTTCACGGCCTATTGGCCGGTTTTACCTTAAAAGCTCCTTCAAATTTTGCAATCTTTAAACGAGTGGAATTGTCAAGAAAAAAACACCTGCAATCCCGACGTATATTCCGAACAAACAGACTGGTAGGACCGTCCCTCGACCGACGACCATATCGAACCCTCGGACTAGGGCTACGGCTTCTTCTACAGTAATACCCTCCTGAAGGAGGGACGAAACTCGGGCTTCTATACTCCATTTTTTACTCTGAAACCTATTCATAACCTGAATCAATACTTTAGAAATATATACATCAATTGTAAAATTAAATTTATCACATTGGAAATCTGAAACTACACGGACATTGACGGAACTCACCTGCAAAAATTGCTTCAGTGAGGATATAACCAGAGTCCGCTACTTAAACAAGAGCAGATACAGAGGATATGCGAAGAACTGGGCTGAGGTATCCCAGCTCACTATTTACGAGAGTGGTTAAAGAACTCCATTGAAAACTCAGGGTTCGTTCCAGAAGCTTTCCGAGCTTCAATGGGCTGGTTACACATGAAATATAGATGTGCACGTTCCCTTGAAGGATACATGCATAGAATATACAACAAACATCGTGTTCGTAAGGGATAGAAAATCTGAGCAGTCACTCTTTCGGGTTGTTTATTTTGGCAGAAGTGTGATGTGGAGTCTTTCAGGTTGGTTATAAAAAAAATAACTAGCCCATTGTCTAAAAATGGAAAAGAATATGATGTTAAAGTGGAAAACGTTGTATTTTGGTTTCGTCCAAAAATGGAAAAGAATACGATGTTAAAGTGGAAAAAGTTGTGTTTTGGTTTGTAATGTATATGATTTCTCTTAAGGTTTCGGATGGGATTTCTATCCATTGTCAAAGATTAAAGAGTCTTGCTATGCAATAACAGTCAGAAGTTCAAATTAATAAGTAATATTTGACCATCTATTTCATGAAAAATAATAAAATAATAAAATAATTCCAAAAAAACTTAACAACCAAGATGATCGAAAAGCAAAAAGAGAAATGAATTAATAAAAATTAAAAAAAAATGAAACATCTTGAAAAATTAAGAATTAGTTGAAATTTTGAGATCAAATATTCAAACATTAATGAGAGAATTATATATATATATTATATAATATATGAAACATGAACAGTAAATATATTATTCATCTATATTGTATAATAAAATTAATATGACAATAAATGATTAGATCCAAGAATTAGGATATAAGATAAGAGATTGGTAATTCAAAAATTATTTTAACCAGGTTAAAATAAAGAACTTAAAAAGGGAATTAGATTTTAATTATGGAATTAGATTGGCTGAATTATTAATAATAATAATTTAAACATTAATTAAGAATTAAAGTTTGTAAATTTAATTTTTTTAACTTATTAAGAACAAATATAGATAAAACAATAATAAGTATATTTATCTATATTTGTTATTAATTAATTAGATAATGAAGCGAAAATTATTAATAAGTAATGAATTTTTGTGTTAGAGGATTAAACGGGGTAAAGAATTTACGTAATTCTTTGATGATGAAGAATAATTGTATTTATTAGCTAAATAAAGTTAAGGAATGAAACCTCTTTAGGATGACCAAAATCAGATAAAAGAAAGGATGGGGTCAAAAAAAGGGGGGAAAGGGTTAAGAGGTGCTCGCAAAGGGGAACCTGGAAGGGGGATCGAGGGAGGAGGGTAACAGAGATCATGGACGGTTCAAGAGTCAATGGGTGAGATGGGGGATGACAGGTTTCCAGGATTGGTTGAGCCTGTAACCATCCTCCCTATTAAAGTTATTAGGGTTCTTCTCAATTTTGAGAGCTTCTTGAATATTACGAGAGTTGTAGAAAGGTGCAAAAGCTATGATTTTGGATTTATTGAAGCAAATTAAGTGATTGGACTTGTATGAGTGTTCTGCAATGGCTGACTTTGAAAGACGATTATGGTTGGTGCCAATTATGTGTTCCTTGAGGCAGGCCTTGAAAGGACAACCTATTTGACCAATGTAAGATTTACCGCAAGAACAAGGAATTTTATAAACCCTTGATCCTAGCATGGGATCTGATAAGTCTTTGGCTGATCAGAACAATTGCTTAAGGGTTTTGTGGGGTTTAAATACAGTTTTTATGCTTTTCTTAGCCAAAATCTTGGCAATAAGATCAGTGGTCCCTTTAATCTAAGGGAGGGTGACTTGGCCACAGGAGGGAGAGGGGTCTGACTGTTTGGATTTAGGGTGAGCAACAGATTGGAGGGCTCTATAAATCTGAGCAGAGGAATAGCCATTGGCTTTGAAAGCCTTGACTACATGGGATTTTTCTCCTGAAAGAAACTGGGGAGCATAGATTTTTAAAGCCCTGGAGAAGAGGGTTTTGAGAATACTAGACTTTTGGGATGGGTGGTGATGAGAAAGGGCATGAATATAATGGTCAGTATGAGTCTTTTTTCTATAGACTTGATGCGAGAGGGAGCCATTGGGAAGGTGAGCGACAAGGACATCTAAGAAAGGGAGGGATTTGTTCGATTCAATTTCCATTGTGAACTAGATATAAGGGGAGATGTTATTTAGATGGGACTGAAAGGCGTCAAGGGTATGGCGTCCATGTTGCCAAATGACAAAGATGTCATCAACAAGTCGGTACCAACATTAGGGTTTGAGATGCCAAGAATTGAGGGCTCTGGTTTCAAAGTGTTCCATAAAGATGTTAGCTTTGGTTTAGTGTATTTTTTTAATATTTAATGTATATATAATTATTTGTAGGTTGGAATTCACAGAACTCACAAAATACTTGTTCTATGTTACAAAGAAACATTGGTTGTTTGTTTTGGTTTTTTGTCAAAAGCTCTGGCCCAATTTCTTGATTAAAAGGAAAGAATTTTTAACACAAATCCTTGCTAAACTTAACAATTGGATTGTAACAACTATGAGTAGAAGATGCCAGAGATGTCATAATTTGTCTGTTCAGCATTGAATACATGAAGTTATTGTCTTGTTATGCATGCATGAGTTGTAATTTCCACAAAATACACATAAATTATACTATGAGAATTTGAATCATGTTAACATGGATTTGCATAGCTAGTTATGTGGTAACAACAATTAAGTAGGTGCTTTGAATGGATCGGTACTCAATTTGAATGATGTACAATTCTGGAATCCACTCTAATTCACAATGTGCCTGGGGAAATTGATTTAGTTTACGATATGGTTGTCGTGGCATCTTTGAATTGAAGGTTAACACGTGGCCAAATCTTGCAAGAAAAAGAAGAGGCCTCCTAGTTTAGGAAGTGTCGTGAAGCCTTTTTTCACGATCTTGCTTTGTCCGTTGATGTTAATGGGTGGTTTTGAGTTATGACTTGTCAAGTTTGAGCTTTTCGAACATAGTCTTTTGAACATTCAAGATATAAAGCTGAGCTACATTAAACTTTATTTGCAATCCTCATTGTTGGATTGATTATAATGTTTTCGTTGAAATAATAAATGTGGTTACCTCTATAAATATTTGTTTTAAAGAAGGTATAATGGTTATTAGCAAAAGAAACATGTATGCATTTTTTTATCTTGCTAGGTTTTTATTGTAGAGTAGTGATTCCATAATTTATGTTTATTATGTAGGTGAAATTTTTTGAGTCATCCATGAATTTCTAATTTATAAGTGATAATTCTTGTAATGCAAGGGTTCTCTTCTTGCAAAATTCCTTATGAAGAATGATCATTTTGTCCCAATGAAGAAGTTTGTTCAAGTTTTAGAGACGCGTTATTCAGAAGGTGTTCAGTGTTGTAGGGATGTTGATGTCCATCATTCAAAGCAGTTGTTTGAAATTTACAGGAATCACAAAGATTCACATCTTCCGCGGAGATGAAAATTGGTCAACTATAAAACAATTAGAGATTTAGAGCAATTTCATTACATTGTTAATGAACATTTTTCTTAAATTCAACTTACATTTTTTAGTCTTCCAAAGTTTTGAAGCAAAATAAGCGTCATGGAGATCTTTTATCAAATGGAAGGACTTCTAAAAGGATAAACCACTTGAAAGTTTCTTTCACTAAGCAATTTTTTTTCTTAATATTTTAAAAATAATAACTCTTTAATATTAATTCAATTTCCAAATTCACTACAAAAGTGTAGATTTTTCCCTTTAATATGACCATGTACCCACATATTACAATTATTTTAGAAGACTTTATTGCAAATACAAAATGCAAGTGATTAAAGCAATAAAATTTAAGTTTTATTTTAATAATAAATATTAGTTAATATTTAATTTAATTTCTTTTGAATCGTATTTATTTCATATATATTATTTAATGAAAATGATTATATAGCATTTTGTGACAAACAAAAACAATACCTCATTTATTGAAAATTGTTTCCAATTCTTCCTAAACATATGCAACATCAGATTCCAATCGATCCTCTTGAGAATAAAATAAGAAGTGGTTTGTTTTACCCACACTAAGTATTTCCAAGTCCTCCTTTGAAACGAAAACAAAGACAAAGAAGAAGATCTATTAGTAGAGGAGGAAATTGACAAAAAAAATATGGAATGTTAAGGGTCAATCGTACTCCTTATTTCCAAACCACCCCTTAGGTTTTTTTATCCACATGTCAAGATCTTTCATGCTATATTATACAATTCTCAAATATATTACACCCAAGAATATATATCCAATGTGTACTTTAAAGGCCTATAACAACCAAACGTTCATATCTACTCTAGCACTACATTGCCATTCCAAGCTACATGAATATACAAGGAGAACTAAGAAACACATACCCTAGTGACCTCCAAGTTGACTTCATTTCCATCTCCTAAATCAGTCCCCCCAATTCTCACTAGATGGGTATGTTGGGGCCATGGCAATGTACCACAATTGTGTAATCACCAAATCTTATTAAATTGAGTGCTCAGAGCTAACTAAGCTCCATCACAAATAGTAACATTAATAAAACAACAATTAATATTTCCTGGTGATTGATCGTCCATTTTTCCTACTAGGGACTGCAAAGAAGAAATTAACTTATTTAGCTACATGAACAGTAAGGGGAATGCCACAACCATAAGGCTATGTTGCATCAACAAATTTGCATTATACATTGAATTGTAGCAAAAAAGATAGAATATAAAAGCTTCTGATAAAGGCATTGTTGATGTATCAAAATACATTTACCTGGTGTGCTAGTTGTTCTCTGTAAATGTGTTGTAGGTTGGATGAATCACAAGGATGAGCTATTCTTAAGCAATCTGCAACTTTTGCACTACCAAATCCTTTGTATTGATCCAAAGTCTGCAACCAAGGTGTGATACTTCAAACACAGATGTACCATGTGATTCAGTTGACCCGAGGGTCTCTCCATATACCTTAATGACAACATATTCAAAGAATAATCACTTAATGTGATGTGTTAAAGTACAACATTATGATTAAAAAGAAACTTTTGAATTGTGTCATGTATCTTCTTCAGTTGATATCTCATATTGACTCATAGGAACGTTCTATCTATAACATCAAGATTGATATGTTATGCTGGGAATATTTTAAAAAGTTTCCACGACGGTAAAAGAAAGGTGAAATCTCCATGTGGACCCAAGACAAATATTTAATTAGGTCATCACTTAACACCCCATTTGAATAAGGTGCAGAGCATGTTCTTGAAAATTTATGCTCATAGTCATAAGCGTGTAGCTCTGGGCTTTGATTTCTAGAAAAAAAATCAGCCGTGACTCTCCTACCTCTCATGCAAAACACAAAGTAATTATTTGTTAATTAAATGCATTGTAGTTGGCAGCCAAGAAAGCCTAAGGCAAAGAAACGCAAGACATGAGAATCAAACTCATTTCTAATCTCAATCTTCAAACCAAATCACATTTCATGAAGTATTAAAGTTAAATAAAAAAAAAAGAAAAATAATTCAACAATGAGAAAATCCATTTGGGTGGTTTTGAATTTGGGTATGAATTGAATAAAAAGTTCAGAGGACATTGAAGTCCATGCAACCTTATAGGCATAGAAATTTTAGGGTTTCTTTCTAGCATATGCATTTTTGAAAAGCGGTTAGTTCCCTTATGCTTCTCATACCTAAATTCCTTTAGGGTTTATTAGTTTTGGTGGTGATTATTCCAAACGAAAGGCCAAGTCTCGATTAGATAAGTGTTGATTCATATCATATTTATTAGATAGGGATTGAGCAGGTAATCTTGTAGAAAAGAGAGGAAGAAGGTGAATTTCATAGGACTCTTTGTTAATCCATAGGTATGATACAATAGACACACTACTGGATTTTGGGAGTATTGAATAAGGGATTCTCTCACTCAAAACTCCCTCATCTGCTTTCAAGTAATTCCACATCTCCATCTCATGACCACTTAATTTCTTATTGTTGGCATTAAGCATAAAATCCTCTAAATTATTAGACAATCCATTTCAAGGGGCTTGGCATCTATCTCGTTATTGGAACCATGCAAGGCACTGACACATTTCCGACAAAAACAAAAGATTAGTATATTGAAAGTAAAGGTTGTTGTTGTTGTAACTCCAACCGCTGTGATAATCCCTTTTGTGGAAGTGGAACTCTTCGTACATGTGGGAGCAAGAGGAGGAGGCTCAATGGGCACTAGTAGGCTCTAGTTTTGATATGTTGTCATGTTGGATGAGGGTTGATTTGTAGGAGGAAGAGGAGGAAGGACTTGTGTGGGAGGAAAAAGTGTCTCATCATTTTGTGCTGAGATTATTTGTTGTGAGAAGGTTATTTCGGTGAGACATAAAATGCTAAAAAATGCCCATTATCATCATTTAATTCATCACTTGGGTTTGCTTTTCTCGGGATTGTCGAATATTCGTTCCCATGATTTTTCACTTGAAAAGTTTTTCTTCGAAAATAATCCTCATACATTTAGAAGCTCCAACTATACTTCTCTATTTGTAAGCCTTCTTCAGTGCTATGACCACTTCAAATTTAAATGCTTGCTTTTTGAATCTGACTCTTTCTCTTAATTTCATTTATTTGAATAGTTTATTATTATTATTTTATGGAAAACAATGAATGTTAATGTTTACACACAATTTCATCATGCCTCTTTCATCTAATCCATTGAAATACTACTTTGCTTTTTGTATATACCATATTAAGAAAAATCCTCATTCTTCATTTATTATTGTTCTATTTTTTCCATTAAGGCAAAAAAAACTTTAGATAAAGCCATGTACATGTTCTTGCAGACAAATGTATTCTCGGTCAAAATCATGTGATTTTGTCTAAAATAGAGGTCCCATAAGATAAGAGGCAAGGTGGCCTTGCTTTAGTAGTCATAGTTAGGGAGCCCTTAGTGAATCTCTTGACATATATATAAAACTTTTATAGCCTAGATTTTTTCCATTTCCCATACCATATCCTTTCGCGTCTAGTTCCTTGTTTCTCATTTTTGGTAATATAGTATGTTGTAGTTATAATCTAGGAGCTTAATGCAATATGTACATTTTATTTTCCATCATTCTTTCAATATTATTTTCTACTATTTTTCACATCCTCCATTTTCTCCATCATTATTTTCATAGTGTATTTTTTCCTCCTCTTTTCTAAGGACAACTAGCATTAGCCTTGCAGATACATATGCATTTTTCTCAAGCCCATAAGGAGATGGAGAAAGAAAAGAAATGCCAACAAGTCCATCTAGGGACATGCACCCTGAAATCTACTTCTAGATGGGTAAAATTGTTTTGTCTTCGATGAACTATTAAATAAGTAGATTTGCTTAGTTAGTAATTTAAAAGGTAAAATCCACATCATCTTGTGACTAGGAAATCAAAATCGCCAAGAATTTTATGCCAAGAAAATCTCACAATGACCCGGTATCACATGGAACCACTCAAGTCTTTTGGTACAAGATATTTGCACATTCCTTAACAAATGAGAGGCTAGTCTTTTAATTTGGTAGTCATATCTCATTTTAATAATTCTCATTATGGTATTCATTAAAAAGGAGTATTATTCTAAACAAACATCCCCAGAAAGTATTTATTATTAATAATCTAGCTGAAGAGACTAATTTCATAGTACAATTTGAAAGTAGTTGCATAAATACCATCTTGCCAAGTTATTGTTTCTGTTTATAACCTCATTGCAATCTCAACATTAGTACCATATGAATCCAGGAACCTAGTGTTCAAGCATTTAAATTTTGAAAATATGTGTTGAGATAGTAGTCACCATATTCCCCTTGATTAACATTTCTAATAAAGAAACCTCTTGATAAAGTGTTTCCTATTGTGAAGTCATTTATATTTTGTTTCCATTGAATAGTTACAACAAGAAGAGTCGGTTAGTAAAAATTTAAAAATGAGAAAGAAGCAAAACTCAAAGGATAATATGATAAATATTCAATAACATTTTTACAAAATGGAGTTAGGGTTTAGCTTACTTCCAACTTCTTTGAAATCCATTTTCATGGACATTGATGATAACTTTAAAATCGTGAACAAAATGCTTCATTTGTAATATACTACAATCATACTGTATATTAACCTAATTGCAAAATATGTATGGTTAACATAGTGAATTCTTTTAACTTCTAACTCAATCCATCTACCAAATGGACGAATCCCATTCCCATGTGAATGCTACTTTTAGTATCTCCAGTGTCAACTTTGTAGACCCACATATATCCAAATTCCAACACTTTTCAGTTGCCTATTCCTTCCACACAGATCAAGTTGATATGATTTAACAATATTCACACAATGGGTATTTATAGGAAGTGAATCATAACTTCGAAGTAGTATATTGCAGACTAACCCTGATTACAATACAGAATTGTCTCCCATTGGAAAAGATCATGCCAAAACTTCTCATGATATGGATTAACCACGTACCATGGTCGTGTTACCAACTATGCTATGAAATTAAGACCAACAAATCTTCTTCACAATGAATATTCAAGTCTACAAAACTGCACCCTCCTCCTTTGTAGGCCAAGAAAGGTACCATGCAATAACTTATGGAAGAAAATAAAATGCATCACCATGGAACACCTATCTCTTCCAAACATAAGAGTACTCATAATTCAATATATGCACATCTACATTCAATTGATATGCAAAAGCAAATTGCAACGAGATCATGCACTAGGCACCTAAATTTGAGTAACAATCTCCATCAAATTACCAACTCTGGCCTTGTGCATAAATTATACTAGTAGTTGGCCTCTTTTCATACTTAGAGTCTTAAGTCCAACCAATCAAACCTCCAAGTGCTTCTCTACTTGAAGGATGTGTGTCTTCTTTTACCTGCGAGTAGTGTTAATCATAACTTCACACGTTTAGGAATTCTCAGTGACATCCTTATGTGAGTGAAGCTAATTATCACAACATCACACTCTTTTAATCGTGTAACCCTTAAGCGCTCTCAATATTTTCTATGAACTACTTTAGTTGTACACAAGAAATCCCACTGAAAATGGAGATCATTGTAGGAATAGTGAATGTAACATAGGATTCCATGTTCGGACAACAATTTCACCCACACAGCATGTCACAAATATCCAACATTCTCCTTAGATGGTTTCATCAATTAAAACTATAGTTCACACTCTTCATATCCACTAGAGCTACAACATATATATGTACATATGGGAACCTAAGGATACACATCCATGTTGTCAATTTACTCTTTTATTCTGTTATGGAAACATCCATATATATTCTAAGCACCCAGTTGTAGCATATTTACTCAAAGCAGTAAACAACATTCCACAATCCAACTCTCACTCAATACTTAGCTTCCCAATGTCTAGGCTCTAGTCCAATTTGTAGCTTCCACGTACTCAGCCCAAGTCGCAGTGATGTGTTAATCTATGCAAAAACCAAAAAAACCCCACACTTGCAACATCATTTCACACATAATCTATGTATTATACAATTTCTTTTCTAATTGGAAACTCATGTTTTGTATCTTCACTCCTCTTTTTATGTTCTATTTTTATCCTTACATTGATAAAAAATTATGAAATTAGAGCCACATCATAAATAAAAAAACACATATCTACAAAGCAAGGAACACCAAGATCATACTCCAACTCTCCTTCATGAAAAAAATTATTAATTAAATTATTTATTACTAAATTTCCGAAAAAAGGACAATATAGAGACTACACCTTCTTAATGGGAAAAGATGGGAAAAATTACTAGCATCATGCTGAGACCAATGCAAATTCTAAAACAACCCTTGAGTAGTTCATTACCTGCACACAGTCGAAAATATATCTTAATTGATTTGTATTAAGAAGATTTATGAACTAAAGGAAATTTTGGCTGCTTTATCACAAGGATATGGATTAAAAAAAAAAAAAACAACAACATCCATGCATGATAAACATTAACCAATTTGTGACCAAAAACAAGACTACCACCCTGTTTGTCCAACAATTACATTGAAATCACCAATCTCTGCAAAGTTGAGAAATTTTCAAATGCCTATCTGTAAATGAAAAATCCACAGAAAGGACATTTTAGCTTTTGAATTGTGTTCCCTTTGTAAAACCATCTTGACAAAACATTGTGGGCTTCTAGAGTTGCTTTCCACATGATAAAGATGAGGGGATTATCTCATAATAACCCTTTTGAAGTCAACTTTGTTTTTTGGAAAGACTGGCACAATGCTCTTTGCATCTAATTTTTCACTATAAGAATAAAATACATGTCAGAACAAGTTGCTTTAGTGGATAAGCAACATTAAGTTTTGATATTTACACAGTCCTTGTCCTTTACGTCTACAAAAAATATTGAATTATGTTACAAAATGGTGTTTTCATTGTGAAAATGGTGTTGGAGGAAACCATCACCATTTCTTGTCCGAAATACAATTCACAATGAAACGTGCAAAGGAAAATTCTCAATATTGTAGTGATATTCCACACTTAATTCAAAGATTCAACTACTTTCTTATAAAGCAAGGAATGAATTTGGTCTCCTGAGTGCAAACTTCTGGTAATTTTAACAATGACTTTCTAGATAATTAATGAATCCTTCATAGTAGAAATACTTGCATGGAGGACTTCCAAATCAAGTTCTTATAGTGTTGTCATTAGTCTTACAACAAGATTATTTTGTTTAGTACTTTAAATTCTTATTATTGCCTCTCGGTCAACAATGTGAACTTTTGAATTCAAGTTGAGGAATTTCCCCTCGCTAAAACATTTAAGGCCAATGCGTGAAAGATTTGTTGCTTCTTTAGCTACCAACTTCAAAGAATTCATCAATAATTCCTTCTTTATGGTGTCAATTTGAACCTACAATTCAACCCTCTCAGGCTCCAAATCTTGTTGTTTGGAACAAAGATCTTTGATATAAGCAGCGACATCGTCAAGCGGAGAATCTTTGTACATTTTTGAGACATTAGGAACCGTGGCATGAAGCTCGTAAAATTTTTGGTTAAATTTCTCATGCCTTTGTTGCTCAACCTCAACATGATTTAGAGGCTCTTCATGTCCATTTGCATGCTTTCTCCCGTGTTTTCGTGGCTTTCTCTCGACCACAACAGATATTGAATCTTTAATTGAGGGTTCTACATTAGACATCTTTGATTCAATGCTAGAGCGCATGCCTCCTAGATCAATTCTAGGTGGATTAGATGGTGAACCAATGGTATCCTCTTTCATTGTTTCCTTTGTCAAGTTCTTTTCATTGCCTTTAAAACCCAATGTGTAGGTTTGTGGATTCCGCATAGTTTATCGTTTTTGTAATATGCATGATGGGTTCTTCAAGGGCTTTTGTCTCCTGAGTTAGAGTATGCAACAATGATTTGTCATTTTTAACCACTAAAGAGCTTTGTTCATGGAACATAGAGGCCTTCGACATCTCGAAAATGCTCTACAACAGTCAATCTTGTAAGCTCAACATGTGCACGAGCACCAGGTCGTTCATTCATTTGACCAAAGCACACTTTCTTTCACCCTGTATAATAAGAAAAACATTAATTAGTAGTCAGTCCTCTGACTATGCATGCAAATAACAACTCTTCAACAAACAAACAGGTGAAGTAAGAGCTTGCGTTGAAGGGATTCAAAGTTGGTGATTCATTCACGACAAATGTCATAAAATAGTATATGACAATAGACATAACACACAAACTCATCTCTATTTTCCATACAACATGGCAGAACATGCAAGGAATCATATGACCACTAGGGTTTGAGGGCGAGGAAGTGGTAGTTATACCCATCATAAATTAATCCACATATAGCAAAACTAACTTCGACCCAGTTCACATATGACCCCCTAAAACTCAAAAGATTCAATTGTCATGGTGAGGTCGTTGCCCATCTTGTATAATTAGATGAAATTCTCCCCGAGATGCAAGTACACATGGTGGGTAAATCTCACCACGTAGCAAAATACATGTTATCCTCCTCCTCATCCTCATCATCCTCTTGCTCCCCTAGGGCTTGAGAAGCCTATAATTTTTTTTTAGGCCATGGGGCTCTTCTATTTCAACCATTGCTAACAAGGCTCATATTTGAGCCCCTTGCAACACAAGTGTAAATGTAGTATACCTAGGGGGCATAATATGGGGTACAGATGGAGGTACCCAAGGTAATAATGTGATGTAAGGATAATAAATAAATGAGCCATAATTAATAAATAAAGTGGTTAACCCGCATAATGCAAGGGACCACAAGTAGTTAGGGAATAACGTGATAAGCCCATTGTATTAGATGTATGGTATTGAGAGACCCGAGGTATTGTATGAATGAAGCCGATATAGAGGTTTGAGCCTCTCCATTAAGACATGTCAAGTATTATTTTGTATTGATGGGCATTAGCTGGTGGAGTGATCTCTTTCCTTAAGGAGTATTTGTATGGTGTTACTCTATCTCAAGGTTTTTCTGAAGATCTTAATAAAATATATTTCTATTATAGCAATCTCTTATGTTATTTCTTGGGCAAATTTTGCATTGTTATATATTTGTAGGTAAGATCTATTACAAGTGCTCAACTTGTAATATATCTGACCTACCAATATATAAAAGTGCAAAATATATCAGAGAAATAACGCCAAAGATAGAGAAATAATGCAAGAAAATGCTTGTTTATTAATCAAACCTTTGAGGTTGGGCAACACCATACAATCACTCCTTACAGAAGGAGAACACTCCACAAATCATATGCTTGTCAATACAACAATACTTGGCATCCCTCCATGGAGACTCTCTAGCCTATATATAGGCTTCATACATACAATACCATGGGTAATTACCATGAGTCTCTCAGTACCATACATCCAATACTATCGGCTTATCACATTATTTCCTAACTACTTGTGGTCCCTTGCATTATGCAGGTTAACCACTTTATTTATTAACTATGACCCATTTATCTATTATCCTTACATCACATTATTACCTTGGGTACCTCCCTCTATACCCCATATTATCCCCCCTAGGTATACTACATTCCATCCCCCCTTAAGCATGTTTCATCCCTGAAACATGAGAAGAACACAAATAATAAGATCTACTCAAAAGAGTAGTCCACTAGTACCATGCATGTGCATCCATCCATCCCATAGAAAGTTGAACACTTTGTCTATCAACTGCCTCACTCACTTGAGATGGAAATTGGTTCTTGTGGTGTCCATGTGGAGATGGGTTTTTGTTAGCTCGCCCTGCCTCTTTGTGTGTCTTCCAGTTGTTGTCATCCTAGTTGTTGATCCTGTGTCATCTTGTGGGTTGTTGTCTTGTTGGGTGGTGAAGGTGGTGATATGTTGAAACCTTGACTAATGGTGTTGTTGTCTTTAATTCCCCAACTGATGGAGCTTGAGTGGTATTAGATTCCTTTTGTAATACCTACTTTTGTTTATTGTCTTCCATTATTACTTCCACAACAGACTCCTCAGCTGATGTGTCAAAAACTGTAGAGTTTTTTGCTTGGGTATCCTTGGACGCTTCCTATTTACTGATGGAAATATCTTGCAATGTAATTTTCTTCTTTTTTATACCAAAGTTTCATGAATTTATTTTGCACATTAATGTTGACAGTAACAATTAAGTCCATCCAAGGTTATCCCAAAACCACATCCACGTTATCCATATCTAAAGCATAAAAGTTAGAATGTAACATATATTTATCCATGGTAACCTTCAAGCCTTTAAAGAGTTGAATATGCTCACCATCAAATTGTGTGCTTCTCATATATTGTGTTGGAACTTGCAATATTTGGGCCAATTTAGCATTGATGAGATTATGCTTGCAACTAGGGTTGATGGAAATAATGACCAGCTCCTTTTGAATACATCCATGAACTTGTAAAATGGAATCAGATTTGGAAATAAACCTATATGACTCTCCATATCTTTATTCCTAGCATGAGACCACTTGTTCAAAAGGACCTTTTCATATTTGTCATTGGAAAGTGTCAGCATTTGATTAGGTTAAGTGAGTACACCCATATGGCAGCCTCATCTTTGAAATCAATCCATGGTCTAGATCACCAATATTTTGGACATAGTGACTTGTCATATTCAAGGTAGTCTTCAATATTAGGACAATCATCTTTTCCTGTAAAAAATATCTTGCTAGAAACTTTAAAATAGAGTGAGGATTTTTTTTTTTAAATCATCTACATTGGCAAAAATTTAAAATGGGCATAACTTGGTCATATATTATAACCTATTTTTTGAAATGGAATGGCCATTCTACGTATTCCATGTGATTGGAATCACATTATGGGCATTCTGTGAACTCATATCCTTGCTGCAACTTTTCAATTGTCACAAATTTTTTTGATAAAAGAGATGATTTTAAATCAGCGATATCTCCCTCATCCAGAATCCGATTCGACCGATTTTTTTTTTTTTTTAGAGGAGCTCAGACATGTAATTATTTTCTTGAAATTATGCATAAAAACCTGCGAAAAATGACTGGATATTCGTCGTCCATGAATTTTCATTAGACAAAATTATGCAAAACAACTGATTTTAAATCAACGTTATCTCCTCCTTTCGAGCTCTGATTTAGACATTTTGTTTTTTGAAATGAGGTATTTTTTGTAATAAATTCAAATTTACATTTTATTTTTTTCTTAATTTGTGCAACAATTTTTTTAGATATGATTTTCAAACTCGCCGACCATTATTTTTTCCCAAAAGAATCCTACAAATACGTGTTGGGAATCACGATTATCGTTAGACAAAAACCCGCAGGTGTTAGTCAACAATTGCACCAAAGATAAGGATCCACGAGAGGCGGTTAGTCCGTGTCATGAAACATGCGGGGAGTGTTGGTTTATCCAATGTCCAACAATCTCCCCCCCCCAACGTGAGTCAGGTGTGTATCGAACTCGTGACCTATGCTCTGATACCACTTTTTGGGAATCATGATTGTCGCTAGACCAAAACCCACAAGTGTTAGTCAATGATTGCATCACCGGAGATAAGGATCCATGAGAGATGGTTACTCCATGTCACGAAACACACGGGGAGAGTTGGTTTGTCTAGTGTCCAACAAAAAGGAAAAACCAATTCCCGCTTTGCCAAAGAAAGAGATCTGATACCACTTGTAATATATTTGACCCACTAATATATAAAAGTGCAAAATATACCAGAGAATAACGCCAAATATAGAGAAATAATGCAATAAAATGATTCCTTATTAATCAAACCCTTAAGGTAGGGAAACACCATATAATCACTCCTTAAGGAAGGAGAATACTCCACAAGCCATATGCTTGTCAATAAAACAATACTTGACATCCTTCCATGGAGAGTCTCTAGCTTCTATATAGGCTTCATACATACAATACCATGGGTCTCTCAATACCATACATCCAATACTATGGGCTTATCACATTATTTCCTAACTACTTGTAGTCCCTTGCATTATGTGGGTTAACCAATTTTATTATTAATTATGACCCATTTATTTATTACCAATACATCACATTATTACCTTGGGTACCTCCCTCTGTACCCCATATTATCCCCCCTAAGTATACTACAGTAAAGCATACTCGTTGCTTAAAAAAACCAGTCCTCTGCAAGTGCAAGTACGAGCTGAAAGGTGAGGACATTGTACTAAGGGGGTTGCTGCCAAAGATATTTCCAGTAGCGGCTTCTGGTGTCCAGTGGCTTTGAATAGCTAACCTGGAGCCTTGCTGCAACATTGGCGTTGCATGTATAGTACGTAACATTGAAGCACAAGAATAAAAAAAGGACGAATTATCTGGTAGTTATCATCCACACATGCCAAGTTGTTATTGAAGGGAGGAGGATGAAAATAAGTGTCTAATTGGCTTAATCTGCCCAGCCTAACCTCGCAGAGGAACGCCTATCGACATAATTAATAAAATAGTTGATAAATTTAGAGTATTTAAAAATATTTATGTATTTGTAAAGTTAGGATAGAGGAGTGAAGATTGGAAAAGAAAAACCATGACAAATATATACTTAAATGATTAAATATGAACTATAGTAAATTTTCTATTTAAAAAAATTCAAAACTTTGGAAGGACTATATATTTATTACAGTAATAAAAATAGGATTATTTATTTTATTTTATTTTTGATCCAGTAAGAGTGGTACCTTCCATTAATCGAGAAAAATTACATAATGTAGGGGGTCAAGAATAGCATCACGAGCTCTGTGAACACTCAACAGACAGTTGGGTTGACACAACCTCGTGCCTAACTCAAATAAAACTACAAAAGGACTAACTCTCAAACTACCAATGATCTGCCCATCCTCAAAGCATCGCTCTGGAAAACCAGCGCATAGGATACCTACCTTCTTAACCCGAAAGAGAAATTTCAAAGGTTCTAAAGTTCTTTCGGGTCCGCTAAAAGAATTAAGTCTCGAGCATCACAGAAGCTGAAAGCCCTTGATGACGAGGGCCCACAGAACCTACGGCCCACAATGCAACAGTATGTAACTAAAAACAAGCCTTAACTTGTAGTTGACTTAGCAACCCGAAAATTGAGCGATCCAGCCTTTGTAGATCTGACAATCATAATTGATTTCAGGTCATCAACTTGCCCACTCCTTAATTTTTCTTACGGACCCGATGAGAAGCCAAAACCGCCATTCTATAATTTTGGGTTCGTTTGAGGATTAACCTTCTATTATCTTTATGACCTGAATACCATGCGATCCAGCCCTCGTTGATCTAACGATCCTGAGCTGATTTCGGGCCGACAACATGCCCACTCTTTATTTTTCCATTCGGACCTAATGAGTAGCATAAATTGCCACTCTAAAGTTTTTTGGGTCCGTTTGAAGTTTATCCTATGTTCAGTTATCCGCCTGAAATCCGCAGGATGCTGGAGTTCACTGCAATCTTTGGTCGGCTGCCTATCAACCTGCCTATTGTTTACCCCTTTCTTCTTTCCTGTGATTGATTCACTTTCTGTTGTTTCCATTGGTCTATTTACTGCTTATCTTTCATAAATTGAAAATACTCCCTGTCTTCGATCGCCTGTCTATGACAGTCCTCGCGCAAATTACCTGAGGGTGTCGACTCCCAAGCATATCTTCTGTTTTTTCTTGTACAGAGCACTCCTTCATTTGCCAGATGATCCGCTAACCTATTGGTTGTTCTGTGCACGTGAACAAATCTGAGTGTTCTCAGGGTTCTCAGGTGGGATTGTATACGTTGATAGGCCTACAATAACCGCCAGTGATTTGATACTTTTTCTGGTGCTATGTCGTTGCCTATCTTCTTGACCGAATTAATTATCAATTCAGAGTCTGCTTCTATGATGGCATTGTGTAAATTGGAGTTAATCAAGATTTCTAAGCATTGCTCTAAGGCCATGAGTTCTGTCATATTATTAGTGGCCTTCCCCAAATGACTGTGAAATATGACTATTATGTATCCCTGCTCATCTCTTATGACTCCGCCATAACCAGCCACCCTAGGGTTCCCCTTAGAGGCTCCATCTATATTGAATTTCAAAAAGCCATGAGGAGGCGATTACGAAAAGTCCTTCCCTGTTGTTGTATGTCTTACGATCTTGATTATTCCTTGGGGGACAGGCAACTGGAGACCCAATTGAAAGAGTATCTAAGCATATTGGTTTAGAGGAGGATTCTTGGGGGGTTTCTTTAGAAGGGTGCTCACAGTTTCTTTGAGCTGTCTTATAATCTGAGCTATGATGCTTTGGGTTGAGCCGATTATCTTCTTGAAAATCCTATTGTTGTGTTCTTTCCAAACATCCCAGATCAAAAAACCTGGTACCAAAGTCCAGGCTCTGTTGATTATTTCATCTTCTGAGAAGTCTTTCCTCCAATTCTTCAAAGTGCCAGTGATGCTGAATTCATCCCTGTCAGTTTGCTTGAAGATTGAGGCTACCCAATTCCCCAAGGTAGAGGTGAATGGGTAGAGGTTGAGTAGGTGATCCATCTTTTCTTCTTGTAGACCACATAACTGGCATCTAGATGGACCAACTAAACCTTTTTTTCTAAGATTTTCCCAAGTCATATTTTTTTTATGTTGCACCAACCACATGAATAGTTTGATTTTCATCTCGTGTGGGTTCTGCCATAGGTCCTTCCATATCTTATCAGGGTTTGGAAAGTCAAGCCCACTGACAATTCTTTTGGCTTCTTTGAGGTTGAAGTTTCCTTCATTGTTTCTTCCCCATCTTAGTTGGTTAGAAAAAGTTGAAGTCAAAATATTTCTCTGTTCCAATATCACTGCAAGAGCTTTTGTCTGAGCCTTTAAAGGAGTCCCTTCACTATATACTAGGTCCTTCCATGCTCTCCATTTGCCCTTGTTCCTTGTCTAATCCCAGAAGTCACTTACCCTGAATAAACCTTTATTGGCAGTGTCATTCTTGAGAATGGCTAGTTCTTCTCTACACAGGTTAGGTTCCTGCTGCCAGTTATCCTCCCAAAACCAAACTATGTTTCCATCTCTGATCTCCCAGAAACTATGCTTCTAGACTATGGCTCTATTCTCCCAAGCATTGTTCCAAATGTGGGAGCCCTTGATGAGCCTAGTCATTCAAATATGACCCCTTTCTTGCTAGTTATTTGGATACTTATGTTTCCAGAGCTTGGCCTAAGGGGTTCTCGTTTCTTTAGCCATCTCCACCAAAGTTTCACCCCCAAAACTTTGCTTAGGGTATCCGGGTCATGAAGTCCCAAACTTCCACGGGTCTTGGGTTTACGAAGATTTTCCCAAGCCACCAGAGCCAATTTCTTTTTCTATTCCCCTTTTCCCCAAAGCAAATCTCTTTGGATGTTCCTGATGTGTTGTATAACTCCTTTAGGAGCAGGAAGAGTTGAAAACATGTAGATGTGAATAGTTTGTAGGACAACCTTTGCAAGCACTAGCCGTCCTGCTAAATTCAAAGCTCTGCTTGTCCATTTCCTGATTATGTCCTGCAGTTTATTAGTCACTACCTCCCAAGCTTCCTTGCTCAGAGGTTTGTTAGTGAGAGGTATTCCCAGATATTTGGAGGGAAGTTGATCTCTTTGAAAGCCGAGAATTCTGGAGAGGTTTCTCTGAATAGAAATGTCAGTATTAAAAAAGAAAATTTTTGATTTGGTGAGGCTTACCTCTGTACCAGTGGCCATAGCAAAATCGTTCAAGATTTGTCTAAAAGATTTAGCTTCCTTGGCCGTGGGTGTACCCTGTAACATGGTGTCATCCACAAATTGTTGATGAGTCAAGGTATCCCCATTCAGGGTTAGTTTGAGACCTTGGATTCTTCCTTCTGCATTGGTTGATTTGATCGCTTTGCCTAATCCTTCCATCATGAGAATAAAGAGGAAGGGGGAGAGAGGATCTCCTTGTCTGAGGCCTCTCGAAGGCCTAAAGGTTCTGGATGGAGAGCCATTAAGTAGGATTGAAAAACTAGTTGTGGTAACAAGGGCCATTACCCATCTTATCCAATTGTGGTCGAAACCATATGCCTTTAGTACTTCCTTGATGTACGACCAACTTAGCTTGTCATAAGACTTCGCTAGGTCAAGTTGTATGATCATAACCACTTGCTTATTGCTCTTAAGACAATGTACCACCTCATGAGCTTGAATGATGTTATTTAGAATTTACCTTCCTTCCACATATCCAGCTTGCTCCTCAGACACAAGAGTTGGAAGAAGGGGCTTGAGTCTGTTTGCAATTACTTTAGAAATAATTTTGTACATCACATTGCATAAAGCTTTGGGTCTGAATCTATCTGGTGTCATAGCTTTTTCCTGCTTTGGAATCAAAGCTATGAAAGATGCATTGAGCTCCCTCAAAACTGTTTTGGATCTTCTCGGGTCCTCCACAACTTCAAGGATGTCTTTTTGACTATTTCCCAGCATGCTTTGAATAAGTCTACATTGAAACCATCCAGGCCTAGAGCTTTCCCATTTTGCATCTCTTTGATGAATTCATTGACCTCCTCTTCAGTCACTGGCATGTTAAGATTGTAATTGTCTTCCTTGGTTACAGGTTTTGGAATGTACTGTGTGAAGTTGTTGAGAAATTGTGATCTGTCTAAGAAAGGCTCCTCTGCTATGCTTTGGAAATGTTGCACCAGAGCTAATTCCATTTCTTTGTGGGTGCTAAGCTCTTTCCCTTGAGTATCTCTGAGTTTTAAATCCTGTTATGTGCCTTGTGATCCACAGTTGAATTGTGAAAAAACTTTGTATTTATTTCTGTTGGGTTGTGTTATATTCTTTCCATGTAGTTAACAGGCCAAATTTTTTATTTTGGACCCTATGTTAGGTTGGGTGGAGCCACCTATGGTTTTGTGCATGATTTTTGCACATGTTTTTTTGGATGTGATGGTTTTCCGGTCCATGGTATTGGACGCGATGGTTTTCGGTCCATGATATTGGATGCGATGGTTTTTGGCCCATGGTATTGGATGCTTTGGCATGTATAAATATGTATTGTAACATTGAAAGGAACATAATGAAAAATCAAGCTGGTAGTCCT
>APFE031366347.1:110786-133322 GCA_000404065.3 Pinus taeda
CAAAAATGTGCTTGACATTTGTACTCCAAAATAGCAAGTAAAAACATGAGTTTTTATGTGTGTTTTCTTAAGTTAATTTCATGAAAAATTTAAACATGAAATCAAAACACTGAATGGAAGCATGCATCAATCAGTAATGCACCAACCATTGTTAAAGGAGTTCACCCCTCTTGGGCTACATCTCCTTGGATCATCTCAAATGGCATGACCCCTTCTCATTATGTTTAATGTTTAAAAAAAAAAGAGTACATAAAGTGCTGAAATGGAATGGTTAGTTTCTCCTTCAAAGAAACAACTACTGCAAGAGTTCCCACTCCATACACATGTTAACCTACAATCAAACATGTAAACCTTCAGCAAACATAGGCATCTTACACCAAGGCCCCATACTCCAACTTCAAAGAGATTAAACAATACCACAATCCACTTGAAGTACATAAACAAGTATCTTCTCCAAAACACATATAGAGAAAAGAGGAATAAAAACTATAGCACTGATGTAATGGCTATTGCAGATATCACATGGAGGCTGGAAAACCCATGCAAGGTCATCTCCATCTTCAAACTCCTCCATAAACTGATTCAACACTCTGGTTGACCATGGCACCCATAGAATTCAATATGCAAAAGGTCTATCTATAAGCACTCCTTTGATTCTGAAACCTGCTCCAATGAGTCCAGAATGTCTAAAAATTGCTATCTAGCCTCTTTTTGCATCCAATTTGATTGAAAACTAGAGAAGTTATGACCTCTCCTAGTTTCTCCATTATTCGCTCTACAAATTGCACAAAATTCGGCATCATCCTACAATTTCACCCCATATTCAACTAACGGAGTGACAAATTCCCCAGATTTTGGGTGGATTTGTGGAACCATTAATTTTGCTGCAGAGGCCTTAAAACTAAAATCTTGGTCATAAGGGGATCATGCGCCCAAGGGCTAACCCCCGGCGCTGGCCCCCTACCTCCGGCGGTCACAATTATCATTAGTGGTTATGAAGAAGCATTCACATAAGGAAGGTTAGTTTGACGGTTTAGGTGGTGGCAGTTATCAGTGATGGTGACCATCGATGGTCACAATATATACTAGTTGCATGTTCACATGGGGGGTGGTTATGTCCGCCTGCCCCCCAACCTTGGCGGTGTTAAATGCTAAATAAAACCCATCACCCATTCATGTTAAGAAACAATGCTTGGGAGACTTGGAGAGTTATTTGGTTTGTGCTATGGGAGGTCACAGGATCAAGCCCATCCTCCGCCCTGTCTGCCATACCAAAATTTTAAAATGACAATAAGAGGACATGTGGCGGCCTTAGGCTTAGCCAGGTGTTGCCTCCTCATTGGCCCGAACAAAAAACACATAGGCCAATAGGATAATTGAAACTCAACAAAATATTCCAAGAATATTCCCCTTGCCACCTAGGTAGTACAAATGCCCAATCAGCATCCCTGCCAGGCACTTGCAAAATTTTTACCTGTTTGACAAAGTGAACAAATCATGTTTCTGGGAGCATATGGTGTCTGTTTTGCGTGAAACAAGTTGTGCCAGATTTAGGATGATGACAACTTTGAATTTTTGGTATATTTTGAGCTCCTGATCATTCTTCCCCATTGAAAAATTTTGGTCTCAAAAAGTTCACTTTTAATTCTTCAGCATTTGAAGGTACAATTCTTTCCATTTTCCAAACTCAACCCAATAGATGATTGTAGTACCTTGAATTGTACTTTTCTTGGCTTTTTCTCAAGCTGAACTTGACATATAACCTGACCAAAGAATTCAAGTTCAATGTTCTTCTCGGCTTGTCCATGTCGCTACAGCCATCCGTAGCAGCATCCTTCCCAAGAATAATTCAAAGGCTCTCTTTTGAAAAATACTTATCAAGGATAAGATCCAAAAAGTACTTTGACAAATGAACCAAAACAAGTTTCACATAGTGAATACTTATATAACTTGAGTGCTTAACACATTTGTAACATATTGAATGTGCTGTAACTATTCATACAACAATTTTAATTTTTTTTCTTAAACTACAAATAGAAATGCATTTTACAAGATGGAATAAACTTGACTCCCAAATTTTCCATTCAAATTGACTATCAACAAGCCAAACTAGCATAATAATGCCCGAAGAAAACATTATTGCATATAAGTGATTTATTTATGAATGTCACTTTTACAAGTTACACAACTATGGGGGTATGCAACTAGTGAAAACCAAAGATTTACAAACTTCAGTTGGACAAATAGTCTGCCCATTTCTTACCCAACCAGGTAAATTAACCCACTATTTGAACTTTTACTTCTTCTGGAGCTGCTTCAAGGATGGTTGCATCTTGAGCCACTTTTTCTTTTGTCACTTCCTCTTCTAATGCTTGCATAATTTTCTTGCCCTTGCCAGGATGAAGTTGTGGAAACAATTTCCAACACTTCTCGACCCAATGCCAACTGATATTGCATTATGTGCAAAATTTATTTTGAGCTTCTCTTGGTTCACATGTCTTTAACCTTGGATAAGATTTTCTCTTTTCGGTCTCAATTCCATTAGACATAAACATCTTTTTGATGACTTCTTTCCTTTTATTGCACTTATCTACACAATGGTTAGATGAAAGGAAAAAGGTGCATGGAAACACATTCCTCAACATGTTTTTTTCCATTATGAAAAGCATTTGAATTAACATGACGATTATACCTCTTTTTGTTGTCCTGTGGCTTACGCTTCTTGCGTGAGGAACTTGCATGGCAAGAAGAACTTAGATTTGTTCCTTCTTCAACTTTTTCATCTCTCTTTGGAGATGTTTTGCTCTTCAAGTCCTCCTTATTCTTTAGGAACCAAGTGACTACCAATTATGGATTCAAATCCCAACATCTTGCCTCCTCATGTCCTCTTTTATGGCAAAAGGAACACGATACCCATGAGTTGTCGCTAGAAGACCATTATTCTTTTGCAACATAGCCTAAGATTTCATATTTATGCCTCTCCTTTGCCTCAATTGGATTTTGAATGCATTTTTGGTTTACTCTAAGGCCTCCTCCCTTGTAACCCATCTTGGTCAAGAGCTTTTGTCCAATGCCTTTACTATGTTTTTCAAAGTCTGCAAATGAATTTACATCAACACTTTCATGTAAAGAAGAAGCATGTAAATGTTTACCATTTGCCTCATCTTTTGATTGGCATACAAAGATGTTTTCAAACTCTCTTTTGATTCTGGATGTGTCCTCTTGGACTCTTGGACTCTCTTCTTTCAGCTCCCTGAATTTGGGTGCTGATAGGACCTCATCCTCCACATCACGTGGAAAAAAGGTACAAACTTGTCCATCTACCTTCTTTGAGGGACTTTCTACACTAGCATTTTTCATAAGAGTTGTAGACAAACATGAATATTGTGGAGAATATGGTGGTTTATCACCATTCTTTTTACCTTATTCCATTGGAAAACATTCTCCTCTTGGAGGTTTAGAGCTTTCTCCTTGCAATTTGGTATTCCTCTCTTCATAGAGGATTCTCACCATGTCTGTCATGTCTAAGAAATCCTTTCTAAAATCCTTCACATCCTCTGACATTCTTGCAAGCTCTCCTCCTCGGGACATGCTTTTCTTGAAGCTTCTACTACAACTTGAGGTAGGACTAGTGGTAGAGATTGTAAAAATCTTGCTTTGCTTTCCAAAACCTTCTCCTCACTTGAGCTTAAAAACACATTCACTTGCCAACAAAAGCCAATTTATCCTTGCAAAAATCAAACCAGTGTTCTAGCACCAACTTGATCTGAATTTGGAATATTATATTTCTATGCTAATATTCTCATCAGAATACAAAAATTGTGCTTGTGGTTTTTACTCCAGAATAGCAAGTAAAGACATGAGTTTTTATGTGTGTTTTCTTAAGTTAATTTCATGAAAAAATTTAAACATGAATTCAAAACACTGAATGGAAGCATGCATCAATCAGTAATACACCAACCATTGTTAAAGGAGTTCACCCCTCCTGGGCTACATCTCCTTGGATCAAATCAAATGGCATGGTCCTTCTCATTATGCTCAATGTCTAGGAAAAGAAGAGAAGATAAAGTGCTGAACTGGAATGGTTAGTTTCTCCTTCAAAGAAACAACTTCTGCAAGAGTTATCACTCCATATACATGTTAACTTGCAGTCAAATATGTAAACCTTTAGCAAACATAGGCATCTTACACCAAGGTCCCATACTCCAACTTCAAAGAGCATAAACAATACCACAATCCACTTGAAGTACATCAACAAGTCTCTTCTCCAAAACACATATAGAGAAAAGAGGAATAAACGCTACAACATTGACGTAATGGTTGTTGTAGAAAGCACATGAAGGCTAGAAAACCCCTACAAGGTTATCTCCATCTTCAAACTCCTCCATAAATTGATTCAACACTCTGGTTGACCATGACACCCATAGAATTCAACCTGCAAAAAACTATATAGAAGTGCTCATGTGATTCTGAAACCTTCTCCAATGAGTCCAAAATGTCCAAAAATGGCTATCTAGCCTCTTTTTGCATCCAATTTGGTCAAAAAATGGAGAAGTTATGACATCTCCTAGTTTCTCCACTATTCGCTGTACAATTTGCACAAATTCTAGCATCATCCTACAATTTCACCCCATTTCCACTAATGGAGCGACAAATTCCCCGTATTTTGAGCGGATTTGTAGGACCATTAATTTTGACACCGAGGCCTTAAAACCAAAGGCTTGGTCATATGGGGACCATGCGCTCAGGGGCTAACCCCCGGCATTGGCCCCTTACATTTGATGGTCATAGTTCCCGTTAGTGGTTATGAAGAAGCATTCACATAAGGACGGTTAGTCTAGTGGTTTAGGTGGTGACCATCACCGCTCACAATATATGCTAGCCATGCATTCACATTGGGGGTGGTTAAGTCTGCCTGCCCCCCAACCTTGGCGGCATTAAATGTTAAATAAAACCTGCCACCCATTCATGTTAAGAAACACTGCTTGGCCGCGTTGGTGAGTTATTTGTTCTGTGCTATGGGAGGTCGTGGGATCAAGCCCATCCTACACCCTATCCACCATACCAAAATTTTAAAACTCCAATAGGAGGACACATGGCAGCTTCAGGCTTAGCCACGTGTCGCCTCGTCATTGGCCTAAACTAAAAGCACATGGACCAATATGACAATGCCAAATCAACAAAATATTATGAGAATATTCCCCTTGCCACCTAGGCGTACAAATTCCTAGTTAGCATCCTTGTCAGCCACCAGCAAATTTTTTACCTGTTTGACAAAGTGAACAGATCGTGTTTCTGGGAGCATATGGTGTCCGTTTTGCACGAAAGGAGTTGTGCCAGATTTAGGACGATGAGATCTATGCAGTCATTCAGGTTCCAAACCATTCTAACAACTTTGATTGTTTGGTAAATTTTGAGCTCCTAATCCCTCTTCCCAAGTGAAAACTTTTGGTCTCAAAAAGTTCACTTTCAATTGTTCAAAATTTGAAGGTACAATTCCTTTATTTTTCCAAACTCGACCCAATCGATGATTATAGTGTCTTGACTTGTACTTGTCTTGGATTTTTCTCAAGCTGAACTTGAAATATAACCTAGCCAAAGAATTCAAGTTCAATGTTCTTCTCGGCTTGTCCATGTTGTTATGGCCATCCACAACAAGATCCTTCCGAATACGAATTCCAAGGCACTCTTCTGCAAAACCTTTATCAAGGATAAGATCCCAAAAAGACTGTGACAAATGAACCAAAACAAGTTTCACATAGTGAATACTTGTATAACTTGAGTGCTTAACACATTTGTAACATATTGAATGTGTTGCAACTACTCATACAAAAATTCTAAGATTCTTTCTTAAACTACAAATAAAAATCCATTTTACAAGATGGAATAAACTTGACTCCCAAATTTTCCATTCAAATTGAGTATTAACAAGACAAACTAGCATAATAATTCTCAAAGAAAACACTATTGCATATAAGTGATTTATTTATGAACATCACTTTTACAAATTACGCAGCTATGGGGATATGTAACTAGTGCAAAAAAAAGATTTACAAACTTTAGTTGGACAAATATTCCGCCCATTTCTTACCTAACTAGGTAAATGAACCCTCTATTTGAACTTTTTCTTCTTCTGGAGTTGCTTCAGGGATGGCCACATCTTGCACCACTTTTTCTTTTGTTGCTTCCTCTTCTAATGCTTGTATAATTTGCTTGCCCTTGCCAGGATGAAGTTGTGGAAACAATTTCCAACACTTCTTGACCCAATGCCCACTGATATTGCACTGTGTGCAAAAGTTTTTGAGCTTCTCTTGGCTTACATGTCTTTAACCTTGAATGATATTTTCTCTTTTCGGTCTCAATTCCATTAGACTTAAACATCTTCTTGATGATTGCTTTCCTTTTAGTGCACTTATCTGCACAATGGTTAGATGAAAGGAAAAAGGTGCATGGAAACACATTCCTCAACATGTTATTCAAATAATAATGCTTTTTTCCATTATGAAAAACATTTGAATTAACAGGATGATTATACCTCTTTTTGTTGTCCTTTGGCTTACGCTTCTTATGTGAGGAACTTACACGGCAAGAAGAACTTATCTTTGTTTCTTCTTCAACTTTTTCATCTCTCTTTGGAGATGTTTTGCACTTAAAGTCCTCCTTATTCTTTAGGAACCAAGTGATTACCAATTCTGGATGCAAATCCCAACATCTTGTCTCCTCATGTCCTCTTTTATGGCAAAAGGAACACGATATCCATGAGTTGTCACTAGTAGACAATTCTTCTTTTGTAACATAGCCTAAGCTTTCATATTTTTGCCTCCCCTTTGCCTCAATTGGATTTTGAATGCCTTGTTGGTTTACTCCAAGGCCTCCTCCCTTGTAACCCATCTTGGTCAAGAGCCTGGATCCAATGCCTTTACTATGTTTTTCAAAGGCTACAAATGAATTTACATCAACACTTTCATGTAAAGAATAAGCATGTAAATTCTTACCATTTGCTTCATCTTTTGATTGACATAAAAAGATGTTTTCAAACTCTCTTTTGATTCTGGATGTTTCCTGTTGGACTCTTTGGCTCTCTTCTTTCAACTCCTTGAATTTGGGTGTTGATAGAAACTCATCCTCCACATCATGTGGACAAAATGTATGAACTTTTCCATATACCTTCTCTGAGGGAATTTCTACACTAGAATTTTGCATAAGTTTGTAGAAAAACATGAAGATGGTGGTTTATCACCATTCTTGTTACCTTCTTCCCTTGGATAACATTCTCCTCTTAGAGGTCTAGAGCTTTCTCCTTGCAATTTGGTATTCCTCTCTTCATAAAGGATTTTCACCATTTCTGACATCTCTAAGAAAGCCTTTCTAAAAGCCTTCACATCCTTTGACATTCTTTTAGACTTTCCTTCTTGGGACATGCTTTGCTTGAAGCTTCTACTACAACTTGAGGTAGGACTAGTGGTAGAGATTGTAACAATCTTTTTTTCCTTTCCAAAACCTTCTCCTCACTTGAGCTTAAAAACAAATTCACTTGAAAACAACAGCCAATTCCTCCTTGCATAAAGAAAACCAATGCTCTAATACCAACTTGATCTAAATTTGGAATATTATATTTCTATGCTAAGATTCTCATAAGAATACAAAAATGCACTTGAGGTTTGCACTCCAAAATACCAAGTAAAAAAATGAGTTTTTATGTGCGTTTTCTTAAGTTAATTTCAGAAAAAATTTAAAGATGAAATCAAAACACTGAATGGAAGCATGCATCAATTAGTAATACACCAGACATTGTTAAATGAGTTCACCCCTCCTAGGCTACATCTCCTTGGATCAGCTCAAATGGCATGATCCCTTCTCATTATGCTCAATGTCTAAAAAAACAAGAGTACATAAAGTGCTGAAATGGAATGGTTAACTTCTCCTTCAAAGAAACAACTTATGCAAGAGTTCTCACTCAATACACATGTTAACCTATGGTCAAACATGTAAATCTTCAACAAACATATGTATCTTACACCAAGGCCCCATACTCCAATTTCAAATAGCATAAAACGTACCACAATCCACTTGAAGTACATAAACAAGTCCCTTCTCCAAAACACATATAGAGAAAAGAGGAATAAAAGCTACAATATTGATGTAATGGTTGTTGCAGAAAGAACATGGAGGTTGGAAAACCCTTGCAAGGTCATCTCCATCTTCAAACTCCTCCATAAACTGATTCAACACTCTGGTTGTCAATCTGGAAAAAAAAACCCTATCTAGAAGTGTTCCTTTGATTTTGAAACCTACTCCAATGAGTCTAGAATGTTCAAAATGACTATCTAACCTATTTTTGCATCCAATTTTGTCAAAAACTTAGAAGTTATGACCTCTCATAGTTTCTCCGCTATTCACTCTACAAAGTGCACAAAATCCGGCATCATCCTATAATTTCACCCCATTTTTCGCTAACGGAGCGACAAATTCCCTGTATTTTGGGCGGATTTGTAGTACCATTAATTTTGACACTGAGGCCTTAAAACCAAAAGCTTGGTCATATGGGGACTATGCTCCCAGGAGCTAACCCCCGACACTGGTCCCGTACCTCCGACGATCACAGTTACTATTAGTGGTTATGAAGAAGCGTTCACATAAGGACGGTTAGTCTGGCGGTTTAGGTGGTGGTGGTCATTAGTGGTGGTGACCGTCATTGGTCACAATATATGCTAGCCATGCGTTCACATGGGGGTGGTTAATTCCACTTGCCCCCAACCTTGGCGCGCGTTAAATGTTAAATAAAACCTGCCACCCTTTCATGTTAAGAAACACTGCTTGGGTGCATTGGTGAGTTCTTTGGTCTGTGTTGTGGCAGGTCGTGGGATAGAGCCCATCCTTTGCCCTATCCACTATACCAAAATTTTAAAATGCCAATAGGAGGACACGCGGCAGCCTCAGTCTTAGCCATATGTCGCCTCCTCATTGGCCTAAACCAAAAACACATGGACCAATAGGAAAATGCCAACTCAATAGAATATTTTGAGAACATTCCACGAATATTCCAAGAATGTTCCCCTTTCCACCTAGGTGTTATGGATGCCTAGTTAGCATCCCTGTCAGCCACCTGCAAATTTTTTACCTATTTGACAAAGTGAAAATATCGTGTTTCTCGGAGCATATGGTGTCTGCTTTGCGCGAAACAAGTTGCGCCAGATTCAGGACGACAAGATCTACGTGTTCGCTTAGGTTCCAAATCATTCTGAAAACTTTGAATTTTTGGTTAATTTTGATCTCCTGATCAATCAAAATAAGCCCACGACATTTGTGGGCTTATTTGTTCCTCTATAATAATTTGAGGAGACGGGATTGTTGATGAGCTTGGAAGTAAAGAGAAAATTGCATCACACTAAATAACTATAAGGGATGGAAACGAAGGAATGCCATGAAAAATTACTTTGCTTTTTTCTAACCATATACCCCATGTGACTATTGGTGTGACGTTTCTCAAAATTTCATCTTGCACTGAGTTCCACCAATTTTCCTAGGCCTCAACAATTTTTGCACCTCTCAAGTTCAGACTAAGTCCCAAAAGTCTTAGAGTGGCTTCCCAAATTTAAGGTGAACAGGAAACTGATCCAAACTTAAACATGAATGCAACAAATCACAGATATAGCCATAAATATAGAGATGCAACAAAAATAACACTTCATTTCATTAATCAAATATTGAAATATGCTTACAAATAGAAATGGAAATAAACTAGCTCAGGGGATGGTAGCTTATCTCTGAGAAGAGATATCACGGTTACATGCCTCTGAACTGTGTTACAATGAGGCTCAATGACCTATTTATTATTGAACAACAAGGGAAAACCCTAAACAAATAAACCCTAACCCCAAGAGATTGACCACCAAGAGTTTGTCGGCCTCGTCTCGTTGGGGTTAGTTGGGCGTCCAACTTCCCAGGGTTGTAACTTGGTCATATTATCTCCATTTGGCGTGTACGATACTTTGTTGGAAATATATCTCTGAGTACTACATGATTTTCCACAAGGGCAAGGAGCTTGTTGCGAACCTTAAAAAAACGTCGTTTAGGGGGTCAAAATTGCTCTAGAAGTTCACGACACAAAAAATTGCAAAAAATAGTAAATGCTGCAATAAACAAGGAAACAAATGAAACTTATTGGAGGTCTAGGTGGAATAGGCACCCGGCCACCAATATCCACCTAGATCATTCCTCCCTCCTTAGGAAGCAATGGTCCCCATTGTTTGCAAAGCCTCCATGAGGTGAGGAAATTTTTGTTGAACCTGGTCCCTTCGAACCACTTTCCCTTGTGAAGGAGTTGGTCTGCTTGGACAACTCGATATAACTGGATCCTTTGTTGGCGAGTGTTCTTGATCTGTGTATCCATGATCTAATTAGTTGTGGCCTATTCCATGCATCGTGATTTTAGATTTGTTGGTGTGGGTTGTTTTGCAATGTCGTATGTGTCTATAGATGGTGGAAAGTATGGCCAAAGGCAGTCTGCATTGAACACAGGGTGCAAACCAAGAAATGGTGGAATGCTGACCTTGAAGGCATTGTTCCCTACAACCTTGGTGATGGTGCATGTCCCATATCAGAGTGGGCGAAGCTTGCAGTGTGGTCCAATGAGGCGTTCCTTCTGCAAATGTAGCCAAACTTTATTGCCCACCTGGAACTTGTGCCGGACCCGAAACTAATCATGATGCTGCTTGTACTTGGCATTAGCTTTGTCCAATATATCATGGACCTGCTGGAAAATGTGTTGAATGCGCTCAATGAAGCTGTTATCCTTGTCGATTTTAGACTAGAAGTGAGCTAAATCTGCATGAGTAGCTCCAAATGGTATGGCCACATCAGTGGGACATAGTGGCTAGAATCCCAGCCCTACTTGAAAAGGGTTGTGGCCCATTGAGCTGTGGAGATCTCTATTGTAGCTATGCTAGTCATAGGGGAGGCTTTTATACCATGTGCGTGGATGCTTCGAGTTATACATGCGCAAAATGTGTATGATCATCCTGTTGATAACCTCTATTTGGCCATCAATTTGGGGATGGAAAGTCACAGACTTAGTAAGTTTGGTATCCATCATCGACCAAAGACTTGACCAAAATGTACTTAGGAATCTGTTGTCCCGATATGAGATAATGAACTATGGGATCCTAAAGTGTACCCACTCTCGCTCAAAGAAGAGCTTAGTAGTGGCCTTTGTTGTGATACTCTTCTTGCAGGCTACCATAATGGCCATCTTAGAGAATTCGTTGACGACCACAAAAACACAGTCGTTGCCATGCTTAGAAGAAGAAATTCAAGACATGTAATCCATGGAGATGGATTCTCGAGGTCGAGTAGGAGTAGGAAGAGGAGTATACAGGCCTTGCTTCCTGATGGTTGGTTTGGAAATGGCACAAGAAGTGCGGGATTTAATGTACCTCCCAACATCCTGATGAAGGTGCAGTCAATAAAAATACTTATGTAGTACTGCCACTATTTTCTCTACACCAAAATGTCTAGTCTCTCAACTGTAGTGCGCCTCCCAAATCATCTTGGCATGCTCAGATGAGGGAACACAGATGTGTCCTAGGTGGTATAAAAGTGCATTTTGGAGGTGAAATTTTAGAACATGCTTACCTTCCAAGAGTGTCTAGTATGTGTTGTTGAATTCTGGATTGCTCTTGTAAAGATGCGGCCACCTCGGAGTCTCGTGCCCACAAGAGTCGACCATAATGATCAACACCATGACTGGTGGTTGACTAAGGCAGTTTGCAACATTATTGGTGATGCCCTTCTTGTACTTAATGTTCAAATGGAATTATCGCATGTATGTGGACCATTTCTGATGGCGATTGTTCTGCAACTTCCCTTGTGTTTGTATGAACTAGAGGGGTTGTTGGTCTGTGTGGATAATCGTTTCCTTCTCCATAATGTAATTCTTCCATTGATGGAAGTCCTACACAATGGAATACATTTCTTTGTCATAGGCGGGATACTTTTAGACTGTGTGATGAGTAAGAACTGTACCAATAGCATAGTTGGAGGCATTTCTCTCAATCTCATATGGTTGTTGCAGGTCTGGTAATGTGAGCACTAGCGTAGAGAAGACGTGTTGCTTCAACTCAACAAACGCATTCTATTGGGTTTTAGACCAAAGGAATTATTTTTTTTCGCTCTACCCTTAGTGACTTGACTTAAAGGCCAAGTGATATGAGAGAACCCCAACACAAACCTGCGGTAGAAATTGGAAAGGCCCAGAAAGCTGCAAAGCTCTGTTTGAGTGGTTGGGGATGGCCAATCCCAAATGACTTGTATCTTGTTTGGGTCCACATGCATGCCCTTCTCATCAATGATGTACCCCAGATATTGAACCTGGGTCATACCAAAAGTGCATTTCTCTAGATTGGAACATAGCTTGTGTTGTCACAAGGTTTGAAGGACCTGTCGAATATGGTGGAGGTTCTCTTCCCAACTTTGGCTAAAGTTCAAGATGACATCTAAATACACCACCATGAATTCATTGGTGAATTGTCACAAGATGTCATCCATCAACCTCATGAAGGTTGTTGGGGCATTTGTCGACCCAAAAGGCATGACCAACCATTCGAAAAGGCCCTCCTTGGATTTGAAGGTGGTCTTCCACACATCAGAGGGTTCGATAGGCACCTGGTGATAACCAGACTTCAAGTAAATCTTTCTGAAATATTTGGCCTCCGACAACTAGTCCAGAAGGTCATTAATTCGTGGGATTGGGTACCTATTCTGGACAGTGATCTTGTTCAGTGCCTGATAGTCAATACAAAGTCTCTAGGTCCCATCCTTCTTCTGTACCAATAAAATCGGGCTCCCACAGGGTGATGAGCTCTGCCTGATGTGCCATTTCTGTAACAACTCCTGAATCTGCCTCTTGATTTCATCATTCTACAGAACATAGTGTCGATAGATCGGTCCATTGGGTAGCAGTGTGCCCAGGGTCAGATTGATGGACTGCTTAACCTGATAGTGCATAGGTACCCTCGTAGGTGAGGCAAAAATGTCCCTGTACTCCTCCATGACCTTGTCCATATACTGTTGTTGTGTGGAGGAGCCCTGTTTGGAAGCCATGGCCACAATATTCTTCTTTCCCTGAGGGTGAATCATAAGGAAAAATTATTTCATGGTATGTGAAATGATCTTAGTGCATTTCTTTGTAGAGATCAAAGAGATGGCGCTAGGCCGGGCTACCTTTGGTATCTTGTACAATTTGTTACCCAAAGTAATAATCACATAGCAAGGTCTAGATTCATATACAACATGTTTCTTCCTCAGGTATGGTTGTCCTAATAATACATCATAAACTTCAAGAGGAGCAACATCACATAGTACCTCATCCGTGAATGGCTTGATGTTGTAGGGAAGGTGACTCGAAGATCTCGTCCTTGGTGAAACCACCCAATGGTGTATGGTTGCAGATGTGTTGTAATCGGTAGACCCAGTCGCTTCACGACCTCTACTGAGATGAGGTTCTTTTGGCTCCTGTTGTCGACAATGCACTACAACTGAGAACCCTTCACCCACATATGTGAGTGGAAGAGGTGTTCCCCCTCTTCTATATCTTCAAGCTCGTTCTTCTGGACCTTGGTGGTGGCCACGGTGGGACTGGGCTCTGCGTCAATGATCTTATTCCCTTTGTCATTCCCCTTATCGGGTTCTGACCCAGAGTCAAAACATGTGTCTGATTCGGAAGCCTTCAGCTCGGCCACCAGTGACTTCTTGGTCCGACACTCACTTGTGTTGTGAGTGGAGCCCTTATGGGACTCACACCATTTTCCCATGTCCTTATTTGTCTTCGGGGTATTTTCTTTCATTGCAGCTATGGTGGGTTGTCCTGGGTCGCACCACCTTGGATTTGTCCTTTTCTCTATGGTTTGGGGTCACCTTTCACTTGCTTCAAATTCATAGATCCAAAGTCTCACTTCTTTTGTTTAAAATTCTGCTCAATCTTGACAGTGTATCGAAACATCGTGCCAAGCGAGGATATATCAAGGAACACCATATTGTCCTAGATGTATCTTTGTAGATAGCTGTGGTACTTGAGTACCAAATGTCACTCAGAATCCTTGATACCCAACTTTTTGTGAAGGGTATGAAAAACATTGGTAAACTTCGGAACGTCTTGGTCCCTTCCTTGTCACAACGTGGTCCACTTTATGTATTTATCCTCATAGCTCCCAACAGGGTAGTACTGCTCCTTGATGGTGTCCCATAATGAATCCCAAGTGGGTAAGACTGGAAATAGTTAGGGTTTGCTTTCATCCTTCTTCTCATGGTAGGTTTCCCACTAGTCCTTAACGTGGGGGACGACCTTAAGAAGTGCAAAAGTAATCTTTTCCTGAATGGAAAAATCATGAACATAAAAATATCCTTCTAGCAAATTTTACCATTTATTTACAGCGTCCACATCTATCTGACCCTCAAATATGGGGATGTCAAAGTTAGCTTGTATCTTAAAGGGTGTGGCACTTTCAGAGTGGCTGATGGAAGAAGATGTGTCACCTATAGGTAGCCACTGAAGGATCTGGGCAATATTTTGATAGGATCTCCTACCCCCTCATCTTTCTTTTCTTTTGACATGGGATGTTGTTGGGATTTGCGTGGCTGGTCTTGCAAAGGTTCGACCAGTTCGAGCTTAACTTCTTATATCTCGACCTCGTAGGGGACATGCAAAGAAAAAAAGAGAAAGAGCATACCATTCTGATACCACTAATCCGAACTTAAACACGAACACAAGAAATCACATATATAACCATAAATACATAGATGCAACATAAATGTTGGGTTGTTCTATATTCTTTCCACGACTAGCTCACGTAGTTAACTGGGGGGTTAGAAGGGGGGTGGAGCCCCCGCCTTCATTACATCAATTACGTAGTGGGGGGAGTCACAAGGGGTTTGAGGGGTGCAGGTAACCCCACTCTATGAGGTCTGAGACAACGCCCCGGAAAATTTTGGTTTTGGACCCTATATTAGGTTGGGCGGACCTACCTATAGTTTTGTGCATGTTTTTTGCACATGGTTTTGGACGCAATGGTTTTCGGTCCATGGTTTTGGATGCGATGGTTTTTGGTCCATGGTATTGGATGCTTTGGCATGTATAAATATGTATTGTAACATTGAAAGGAACATAATGAAAAATCAAGCTGATAATCCTGATTTTGGGATCCAAGGGAAAATCTCTTTGTATATGTGTTTTATGTGTTATGCTCTCGCATTATTTATTTTTTGTGTTTTAGAATTCGTATGCAGGTAATTTATGTACGGGGTTAAAACCTACATTTGGTATCAGAGCATTTTTGGCTTCAAGGGGATGCCTTTGTTGCTGAGGGGTTTTGATCGGGCTTGTAGTAGACCCCGTTCAATGGGAGATCTGCTGGATCGATTCTGGTGGTGAAAGAAGATGGCAAGCAGTGGAAATATAGAGATCGAGAAATTTAAAGGTCAGAGTTTTTAGTTGTGGAAACTCAAGATGGAGGATCTGTTGGTGGATAAAGATCAACGGATCGCAGTAGATCTGGGTACTAAACCAACAGGAGTGTTTGATGAAGAATGGAAGAAGTTGGTTCGGAAGGCAAAGAGCACAATACGATTATCTGACTCAGATTCAGTATTGCTGAATGTATCAGGGGAAGCTACGACGAAGGCTTGGTGGGACAAGTTAGGGACTTTGTACCAATTTAAGTCTCTGGTGAATAAACTGTTCTTATAAAAAAGTTGTATAACCTAAGGATGAAAGATGGAGACTCAGTGATAGAGCATCTGAATGCATTTAATATTGTGGTAAGTTAGTTATCATCTATTGATATCAAAACTTTAGATGAAGATAAGTGCATTAGTTTGTTGTGTTATCTACCAGATTCGTGGGATAGTCTGGTTATTGCAATAGGTAGCAATGAAACTGCCTTACAATTTGATGAAATAGTCTCATCCTTGCTGACGGAGGAAATGAGATGAAAAATATGGAGATTCAGAATGGTGATGCCTTGTCTGTATAAGGACAGTCCGAGAATAGAAACAAAAATAAGTCATCAAGTGGGAGATCTAAATCTAGAGGGAGATCTAAATCTCCACGAAAGCCTGTAAAGGTGGTGTGTTGGAAATGCGGAAAGGAAGGGCACTACAAAAGGGATTGTAAATCTAAAGCTCTTGACAAAGGAAAGGGATCTGATGATGCTCCTTTCGCAGAGTCGAAAACCACTTCAGATGAAGGTGGGGATGTGTACTTGGCTTGTTCAAGTACACATGTAGATAATAAGGCATGGTTGATTGACTTAGGTGCATCCTCTCACTCCACTCCCCATAGAGAGTGGTTTTGCGAGTATGAGAAATACGATGGTGGTGATGTCTTCTTAGGGGATGGTAGGAAGGCTAGAATCATTGGTCGCGGAAAAGTAAAGTTGAGGTTGCAAGGTGGAAGCGTTAGAACACTTTCGGGTGTTCTACATATTCCTGCATTGGCCAGAAATCTGATTTCTCTAAGCAAGCTGGATGATGCAGGTGTAAAAATAATGTTTTAGAAGGATACCTGCAAGATGGTTCGGGGAGCACTGGTATTGATGTGGGGAGTTTGGCTTGGAACTCTGTACAAGCTGCAAGGTAGCATTGTTGTTGATGGGTTCAACAGTTTTGTGGTTCCTGAAAGTGGAGTAGAAAATCTAGTGGTCTCTAGAGAGAAGACCATGATGTGGCATCAAAGGCTTGGAGATATTGGAGAGAAGGGCCTTCAAATACTTCATGGTAAAGGTATGGTATAAGGTATGAGTAATATCTCTATGGATTTTGATTTATGTGAAAATTGTGTTTATGGGAAGTAAAATTGGGTGAGTTTCCCCTCTGGTGGTAAGAGGGTGAAATAGATATTAGAGTTTTTTCACAGTGATGTGTTTGGATCTGTGAAGGTTCCATCACTGGGTAAGTCTGTGTACTATGTATCTTTTATAGATGACTTCTCAAGGAATACATGTATATATTTCCTTAAGAAGAAATCTGAAGTCTTTGATAGGTGTAAAGAATTTAAGGCTCTGGTGGAAAACCAGACAGGGAAGAAGATAAAGGTGCTAAGGATAGATAACGGTGGAGATTTTTGCAGTAAGGAATTTGAAGAATTTTGTAAGAAGTGTGGTATAACACGACAAAAGACTACTCCATATACACCTTAGCAAAATGGAATTGTAGAAAGAATGAACAAGACTTTGATGGAAAAGGAAAGAAGCATGCTTAGTGGTGTCAGGTTAGGACATGAATTTTGGGCAGAGGCAGTGGAGACAGCATGTTACCTGGTCAATAGATCACCTTCATCAACGTTGGAGGATAAGACTCCACAAGAGGTATGGAATGGTAAGAAACCCTCTCTTTCACATCTGAGGGTATTTGGATGTGATGCATATGTACATGTTCCAAAGGAGAAATGAACCGAGCTGGATAGTAAATCTGAAAAGTACATCTTTACTGGGTATAAGGATGGTTTAAAGGGTTATAAGCTTTGGACCCAATAACAAGGAAGGTTGTGTACAACTGAGATGTGGTGTTTAGAGAGGTGAAATATGTTATTAAACATGAAGTCCAACCAAAGGAACATGAGAAGATAGAGTTTGGGCTAAAGGAGGAAGAATCAGACTCTACAGCAGAGGAGGAATTAGAATATGAAGAGCCACAAACTTCGAGTGTGAGAAGATCAGTTCGAGAAAGAAGGCAACCAGAGAGGTACAGTCCATCTGTTTTCTATTCAAATTTTTCTTTATCTATTACTGATGATGATCCCAGAACTATGAAGGAAGCAATAGATTTGGAGGATGGAAAACTCTGGAAAGAGGCCATGGTTGATAAAATGGCATCTTTGCACAAAAATGAGGCTTGGGATTTGGTGGAGTTGCCGGTTGGAAGGAAACCCATTGGCAACAAAGGGGTGTTCAAGAAGAAGACAAATGCAGAAGGAAAGGTGGAGAAATACAAAGCTTGATTGGTAGAAAAAGGTTATTCCCAGATGCCGGGAATTGATTTTGGTGATATTTTTTCTCCTACTGCCAAGGTAGCTTCTATTAGATTACTTTTATCTGTTGCTGCTACTTTTCATTTTGAGGTAGAGCAGATGGATGTGAAGACAACATTTCTTCATGAGGATCTGGAAGAGGAGATCTACATGAAGCAACCTGAAGTCTTTGCGGTGAAGGGTAAGAAAGAACTGGTATGCAAGTTAAAAAAATCTCTGTATGGGTTAAAATAGTCACCAAGGATGTGGTATCAGAAATTTGATACATTTATATGAAGACTTGGCTTCACCAGAAGCAAAGCAAATCACTGTGTGTATTTTAAATTAATTGGTGACCGTTTTATTTATTTGGTCTTGTATGTGGATGATATGTTGCTGGTTGGAAATGACAAAGAAATTATCCAGGATTTGAAGACCCAATTGTCCTCCAAATTCGAAATGAAAGATCTTGGTGCTGCAAACTATATTTTGGGCATGGAAATTATAAGAGATTGGGAAAAGAGGAAGCTCTAGTTAAACCAGAGGAAGTATGTCGAGACAATATTGCAGAGGTTTAATATGCAGGATAGTAAACCGGTGAAGGTTCCTATTCCTGTATGTGTAAAGTTATCTGCTGAACAGTGTCCCAAGACACAAGAAGAGGAAGAGGACATGTCTCGTGTTCCATATGCAAGTGCAGTCGGTAGCCTGATGTATGCGATGGTTTGTACTAAACCATACATTGCCCATGCAGTGGGAGTATTGAGCAGGTTCATTTCAAAACTAGGCAAGGAGCATTGGACAACAGTGAAGCGGTTTTTTAGGTATTTGCGTGGCACTAGTGATTATGGTTTGTGCTACCAAGGAAGACCAAGATTGGAAAGAGTGTTGGATATGCATGGCTTTTTTGATGCAGACTAGGTTGGAGATCTGGATTAGAGAAGATCTACAAGTGGGTATATGTTTAACCTATTTGGGGTGCAGTCAGTTGGATGAGTAAGAAATAATCTGTAGTGGCACTATCAATTACAGAGGCATAATACATGGTAGCCACTCATGCAAGCAAGGAAGCATTTTGGTTGCAGAGATTGTGTTCAAGTATGGGGTTAGTACATGGAGATATAAGGATAGACTGTGATAGCCAAAGTGCAATTTTCTTAGCAAAGAACCATACATATCATTCAAAGACAAAGCACATTGACGTTCAATATCACTTTGTGAGGGATATGATAGCAGACAAAAAGGTGTTGCAAGAAAAGGTGGACACTTTAAAGAATATTACAGATGCATTGACAAAATCTGTGAGCTCTGAGAAGTTCTCTTGGTGTAAAGAAAAATGGGTGTTGCAGGGCTGGATAAATGACTAAGCTCTTTTGTGGCCCCCTGTGGAAAGAAAGCAACAAGTGGGAGAATGTTGGGTTGTGTTATATTCTTTCTACGACTAGCCCACGTAGTTAACCAGGGGGTTAGAAGGGGGGCAGAGCCCCCCCTTCGTTGTGCCGATTCCATTAAGAATTTTCAATCAAGGTGTCATGTAAAAAGGAAAATAGAATACCTAACACTAGGTATGATAAAATGTAACACTGCTAGAAAAATCATTAGGGATGATTTTAAGGAGTGCTTAAAATCTAAAAAAATAAATAGGTACAAAGGCCTAATTAAAAACAAAAGAAGGTGTTGTATAAATAAAAACAAGAGAATCTTTTGCACCACTCTAAGCTAGATCCTAGGAAATTCTAAGGCAAATTTTAGCCCATAAAACTAAAGAGAATAATATGATTCCTTTGAGGGACTCAAATTCCTACAATAAAAATGTCTATGATTTTTTTGATGTTGGGGGCAACCTTTAAACCCCTTTAATAGAGGAAGAAGTGTTTTCTATGTTATGTATCCAGATCATAAATAGCACATAAACATAAGAAAAGATAGATCAACGACTAGATAATAAGGCACTTCGAGGGGGCAACCACCCTTTACATCACATAAATGAACAACTCTTGGATGATTTAGATGACAAGTGCTCCTTGGTATATATAGGAGTCTAAGGGGTCAAAATATAATTAGGGCCTACATAACAATAATATTTTCCCCTAGGAAAACTCCACATAACAATAATAATGTAAGGGCACAACAATAATAATAGTGGATTTCTTTGCGGCATAACAATAACAATATGGGGGATACACTAGTATTATAGACGCCTAACATGCCCCTCTCCTTCAAAAAAAGTGTTGTCCTCAGTGCTTGAGTAGTTCTAGATGCTTCTGAATAAAATACTCATCCTCCCATGTGAAGTCTTTAGCAAACAAGTTCTCCCACTTAATGAGATACTCTAAAATTGATATGTTCAACAAATGTTGGATTCTTGTTTATGTGATTGATTCAAGCTCCATTGTGATTTTTCCTTCCTCATCAAGATCTGGCAATATAGTTTGAAATAGGACATTGTCACCTATAACCTTATTTACGCATGAAACATGGAAAATTGGGTATACTCTCAAAGATGTAGGTAGATCTAATTTGTATGCCATTGTACCAATCTTTTGCAACACCTTGTAAAGTCCATAGTACTTGGGTGATAATTTATTATCCTTCTTAGCTTGCTTGAGGGACATTTATTTGTATGGTTGTAGTCGTAAAAATACCTAATTGCCCACATCAAACTTCTTTCACTATATTGTTGATCTGCCTGTTGTTTCATTTGATTATGTGTTAGAGTTAGGTTATCCAAGAGTTGGAGAACTTCTTGTTGATGCTCGAGGTGATCATCCACTTCTTAAACCTTAGAATTGTCTCTTAAATATGATGTGATGGACAATGGATGATATCCATACAACACCATAAATGGGGTTATTTTGGCTATGGTATGGAAGAAAGTGTTATACCACCATTATGCCAAGGGTAACCACTTGATTTATTGCGTTTGTTTATCAGATACAAAGCGATGAAGATATCCTTCCAAACATTTGTTCACTATCTTAGTTTTCCCATCAGATTGAGGATGATATAGTCCAAAAATGAGCTATGAACTAATTAATAACCAAGACAAGAAAATAATTATGTCCAAAAATTTCCAGTGAAAATGGTATCTCTATCAATTACAATAATCTTTGGGTTTCCATGTGGCTTTTGAACTGTTTCCACAAATGAAATGGTTATTGTACTGGCTTTGAAAGGATGAGATAGTGCACAAAAGTGTGTATACTTGGTAAGTATATAAACTACCTCTATGATGACACTCTTTCCTTCAGACTTGGGTAAACATGTGATAAAATCCATTGAGACCTCTTCCCAATGCTCACTTGGAATGGCTAATGGTTGTAGAAGACCTGGGGTCTTAATTGTCTCGACTTTATTTTGTTGGGAAACTAAACATTCCACCACAAACTTTTGAACACCATATTTAACTTCATCCCAAAAAAAATCCTTCTTGACCATGTGGTAAATTTTTAAAAATTATGAGCGCCTTCCTGTAGGAAAGGTTTGCAATTACAAAAGAACCTTTTGTTTAAGTTGGGAGTTCTTACATAGATATAAGCGATCTTTGTACCACAGTGAATCATTTTTCTAGAGAAATGAATCAGATGCACTGGGATCTTGCTGCAAATTTTGAATGAGTGTCCATAAATATTCATCATTCTTCCATTCCTTCCCTAATTCAGTTATTCAATTAAGTTTGAAGATAGAAACAATGCAAACCAATGCTTCCACATCCTCATTCCTTCTTGATAGCGCATCTGCAACAACATTTTGCTTCCCTTTTTTGTAGATGATTTCAAAGTCATAACCCAACATCTTAGTGACCCATTTTCGTTTCTCTATTGAGGATGATCTTTGTTCCAATAAGTATTTAAGACTATCATGATTCGATTTTACCTTGAAGTGTCTTCCCATTAGATAAGGGTGCCATTTCCTTGATGCATGTATTATTGTCAACATTTCCTTCTCATAAATAGGTTTATGTAAATACTTTGCCTTGATTGGGGAACTTTCAAAAGCAATGGGTCTTCCTTCTTACATTAAAACATCACCAATGCCATTTTCTAAGGCATTGCATTCCACAACAAAGGTTTTTGTGAAGTCTGGTGTAGCTAATATGAGAGCTCAATGCATATCCTCTTTAAGATGTTCAAAACCCTTAGTTTCTTCTGGAGTCCAAAAAAATATATCTTTCTTCAATAATGTTGTTAAAGGTGCTATTATATTCCCATAATTCTTAACAAATTTGTGATAATACCATGTCAACCTAGGAAATGCTGGAAGATGCCTTAATTTTGTGGGGAATTTCCGTTCCTTGATGGATTTAATTTTTATAAGAAGAATTTCAGGGTAAATCACATAAAGAAAGACCTTTGTCGGCGCGTTTCGAACCAACTAGTGTGGTTCATCGTCAGGACAAGTTGAAGAAACAGATCCAGTCTAGCATGTTAACTAGTCTGAGCAGAGACTCCAACGGCTAAAAAAGACCAACGGCTAATTGTTGACTCACGGAACCCTGTCAAATTTTCATTTATTAATTTAATAATATTATTATT
>APFE031366349.1:4591-17515 GCA_000404065.3 Pinus taeda
ACATTTCAATACCATGACCCCAAAACAATGGATCGACACAATTGACGAGATGCCATGGTCCAAAACATAGGTTCAAGTTCCAAGATCTAACTGCCATGGACCGAAAGAATGATCACCAACATATACGCGCTTTTGTAAAGTATAACCCGCGTGTATACGCGCCTTTGTCTAGATGAACCTGCGTATATGTCTTTTTCTACTTTTTGAGTGCCTGAACTGAGATCTATTACCAAAGAAGGTTGCCATCAAGGACAACACCTGTGCCATGGCTCCAAACCTGTGCCATGATGCCAACAGATAAATTTTACACAAGAAATGTGGCTTCTTTTCGCTAAGCCAACTCAGATGTCAACTTGGTTTTTAACAAGGATGGAGTGAAAACTGGACTGGTTGGGCAGATCCCAAGGTCCTCAAGGGGATGTTAGTGAGTGATTTGGGAAACAAGAAGAAGGGGGAGTTAGAGATGCCTTGCTTGATCTGATCAATATGAGAAAGTGCCACAAAACTGTGATCTGAATGAATATAACACTTGAAAATATGAAATGGATCACATAGCTTGATTTCTACAACCACGAAACTACTTACCCAGCCTACTTTACTTGGCATTTTTTCTTCTTTTGGTTTGGGTGCACTTGAACTAGCAAACCTAACTTTTCAACTTTTTTCTTTTATTTATTGTCCTCCTACCTACATCTATACTTATTCCATACAGGGCTCAGATTAAGCTGTTGAGCACCCGGGCTTCTCTACCTATCTAAGAATCTACCAAGTTTAAGTTGTTTAGACAGATAATGATTCTCTATATTCTACAACAGGAAATTGAAACCTAGGGAGACCAAGATTAAGCTGTTTGGATCTCCCTTTAATTGAAAATTCTTCAAAAGTCAAATAAATTATCAAAATTGGAATGCAACAGGGGCACTTAGACTAGCACACTCTCATGGACACTTCTTTGGCCTCTGCAACAAATATGGAACATTGCAGCCTGTAGAGCATGACATATTTGGCGTGTAAACATGTCAATCATGAAAGATGAATACCTGCTATGAGCAGGAGGCTAACAGTGGCTCCACTTGGGGATGGCCTTTCCTTGTGAAAGGCCAAGAACAGCAGGTTAGAATGCCTTGGTCTTTAATTGTTGCTGTACTCTGAAAACTTCCCTTTGCTGGCTTCTTTATTTATTAACATGACCGCAGACTTGAAGAGCATAGGGCCTTCACATCGGGCTTCAACTGTAGCAAGCTTTCTATCCAAACAAAAGACTGAAATCCTACCTACCTACTCTAACCAGCACTTACTTTGCTGTTAGGTGAAATGAAATAACCAGTGCAGCCACTTAAGCATTATAAACTTCGGCGAGCTTTGCTGCTTGTGCTTGCTGGCGAGAAAAACTAAGATCTTGCAATCTGATATGGCTTTGTTAATATTTGAGAAGATCAGAAAACTACTGACCTTCTTTGCTGAAACAAGAAACTGTACAAAAGGGTCCTGCAACATATATACATTATTGCTGAATTGGATTGAAGAACTGTACAAAAGTTTGGGATCACTATCAGCCTTGGAATAGGGATATCATCAACCTTTTGATACTGAGGCACACAACCTGTTAGTGGAGAAGAGCACCTCTTTACTTCATCATACCCCCTGTTAGCACATGAATCATATAAAACTTGAACTGATATTTGCAATTTGTTACAAGCAGGCTCATCTGGCCCTTGACTGATCTGTGCAGGCTGCTCCTCTTCTTCTTTGAAAAAATCAGATGGCTGAACACAAAGAGGCAGGGGATCCACTTGTATCACTTGGTTATGAACAATCGCTTTCAAATTTTCCTCAATCTGATATTTGATGGCCTTGTGGGGCTGCAAACTAGAGGTAATGTATTTTGAACAATATTTTTGGCTTCCTCTAGATGATCAATATTAACACTTGCTGATATTTGCTTATTAACTGCATGATAGTTTTCCTTAAAAAATTGAAAAGAATCAACACACAAAGGTAAAGTTCCTTCACTGAAATCAAAATTTTCTGCGCTTTCCTCCTTTACTTCATAGCTGAGATAGGCATGTTGATCATTGATTTTGGGTTGTTGACCCTGAATTTTTCTTTCTGCCAAACTAGGTTCTGACTCCTCTGCAAGGTTTATTTGGTCACTAGGCTCATCATCATCATCATACTCATCATACTTTGGCAAGCAGTTGAAATAAGAGAATATGCTATGTTCATATAGTATATCAGGAGATTGCTTAATCATGTATGGTTGTACGAATATGTCATCTGTTTTGTGGTAGGTTTGTTCATGAATGTCATTACTTTCCTCTTGCAAAACAGATGTGTTCTGGTGCTCTGAACATTCCACTTTCCTTGTGATCATTTCCTCTGACCTTTGTAACAGACCATGAAGTTTTTCTTCTTGCTCTGCTTTGCGCTTCTCCTCCCTGATTTTCAGATTTGCCTCTATGTCCACTGCCATGTACTGCATTTGTTTCATAGTGGAGGGGCTCCTTTCTCTTAAACGGAATTCTATTTCTGTGTCAAAAGCTCTTGGATAATGCACTAGAGCTAAATCAGGGGGAGGTCTAATATTCAAAGGCAGAGAATGATAAACTTGATTGAATCGGTCATGAAATTGCTAAACAGATTCATTTGGACTTCTTTTTAACTGATTATATTCTTCAATGAGCAAGAGGAAATTAAGTTTGATCATCCATCTATCAAGGAAGAGTTTGGAAAACTGTTGAATATTAGAAATGCTAGCCTCAGGCAATGTTTTAAACCAAGTCCTAACTTCGCTTTGCAAAGAAAGGGCAAACAGCCTGATACTAACATCCTCCTCCTCCACTTCAAATATATTAAGATAGTCTTCAAAGGCTTGGATATGCTTTTGGGTAGTGATACCATTCTCTCCATCAAATCTTGAGAGATAATCAGGATGATTTTTGGGTAGAGGATTAAGCATGGGAGGCAAAACAAGAGGCTTATATCTGTCAGGAACTTTACGAGGCACGGGAGTATGTACAAGGATTGGCTGAATGGGCTCAACATGAACAAGGATAGAATGATTGGCTTTGACATTTGTTTCCTCCTTGGCTGTATGATGATTCTCAGCAGCTTTTAAAGGCTGCTGTTGTAATGTGAAAGGAGGCCTTTCAACAATATTTTCAAAAGGAAAGTCATGAAAATCTAATTTAAAATCATTTTGAAAATACAATATACACAACAAAAGTTTATGGAAGAGAAAGAAAATGACCTGTTGGATAGTAATCTAGGTCAAAAGCCTGATCTTCTCATATATTTCTCTTGGGTTCATTTCTCCAGTGGAGTCTTTATTATGACGATTATGTGGAGTCGCCAGGTGGATAAGTAAATCAACTTTGAAGGGCCTTATCTTTGTCCACCACACAGATCAGGACTTAATATGCAATAAGAAACAAATATTTTTAGTTTTTTTGAGATTTTTGATATTTTGTGATTTTTCAAAACAAGTTTAGGTCTTATTCAAAAGGCAAACTAATCAAAAATGGGGATTTACAGTAATGAATAGATGATTGTCCCCAGCAGAGTCGCCATTATGTTATCACTCAGGTTGTTCCCTTTGGCTCCTAAGGGAATACGACCGAGGTAACCACAAACCAATCTTTGGACTTCCAGTCCTAGCCGACCAACAGTCAGAGAGGGCTCTCTCTTTAGGATTTAAATTTGTTTAAGCGATGATTTTAGGTTAGATATGATGCACATGGGTTTTGATTTGGTTTAGTGGGATGGTTGATCTTAATCAAACAGAGTTGGCATGCAAAGTGTGAGAAATTCAAACCATTGGGCATGGAGTCATCACTGTGAACTGAAGGGTGTGTTTTCTTTCGTAGAAGAAGGGAATATGGAGTAGGATAGCTACACATGGCACAATGATTTATGCTGGAACAAGGATGAAATGGAGATTAGGGAATGAGAGGTAATTAAGGATATCTCATCCAACCAAAGAGGGAAAGTGGATGAAAGTTGTATGGGGCAATGAAGAATTCCCAGAGAACATTCATATAATGAAGGGAATAGCTTAAACATGCGCAATTAAGAATGCATATTCATCACTAATTTCAGAGGAGAACATGGAAAAGCTACACAAATTGAGCACAGAGGGCATGAAAACCAATTCTGGTCTGCTCTTTCTTCCTGCAACTTAGATTATGATATATATTTGGTACAACTATGTATAAACTGATAAACGAAGGGAGGAAAAACTTATTGAACCATGAGCAAGCACGAGAATTCCATACCAATTTCTTCATCCATTAAAAGCACAACCAGCCAGTTCAGATGCAAGCATTCGAACAATCTTTGATTACAGAAGTTCTTAATATTTACAGTGCAGCTCTCAAAATGAGAGATCAACCAAACAACCCACCAACCCTTATTACATTGTTCAGGGCTGTATTTATAGGCAAAATATATACAAAAAAGATCTGCTAGAAGATCTTTAGGAAATAAATGCAGTTAACCTAACTTGTCTTATAAGTAATGAAAAATATCTATCTAATGCTACATTGGGGATAGTTGTTTCAAAAATGAGGCTATCTATCGTCCTTTGGTAGCTCTGCTTGTCCAATTTGCAATCATTGCGCCCTCCATTTGTTATCTGCACCTCTTAGTCAGTTCTATTGCTCTTAGGTGACTGTGATTCTTATTAAATCTGATATGATTCGGTTTTAATGGCCTTTAACTTTGTTTTGGTATTCATTGAATTTGTTTGGATGGTCTTAAATGCTTCTTGGCTCTAATATTGTTGATCTGATACTCTTTGCCGTTTCAATGATACTCTTTTAATTGAGTATGGGCTTCTTCTTTTCTTTGATATGCTAAAAACTGTTAAATCGTCCCTTTTCTGCCGTTTTGAGGCAAAAATAACTGCTGAAAATTAAGATTATCCATTTTGGCCTATTTCCCGTAGCGATGCGCGATTAGCACTAATTGCACATCAAAAACTGCCTTAGAATTTGATTCCAGGCTTCCTAAGCATCGATTTCTCACTTGCACGCTTTTCTTTCAGTGGATGACGTCAGTGATACGGTGGGTGACATTAGTGGTACGGTAGGTGACGTCAGCAGTGGAACCCAGTACGGATGATGACATCAGCAGGGTGATGCAGTAGGGTACAGTACAATGGTAGGTGAGGTGGCGACATCATCATGCGGTGACGTAAGCAACAAGGGAGGGCGGTAAGTGGTTTGCGTCGGACCGCTTTTAGTACGGGAGCAGTATGTATCAGGGGCGGCCCGATGCAATAGGCAACCGACAGTTGTTCCGGTGTACGACAGTGAAACTGTCAACCATCGAGTACTATCTTGCCGCTACGAAGGGGCACCCGATATCGACGAAGGCCATCGGATTTGTGGGGAGTGATTCGATGGTGGACGGGAGGGCGAGATGAATAGGTTTTAATAAAATTGTGCGTGCTATAAACGTTAATTTTTCGCGTTCTCGGGTGGGTTTTGGACTTTAGGTTTAGAGGTTAATGTGTTTTGGCGTAGGACTATGGTTATTTATTAATCGGACGTTAATAAAATCCAAATGAAATGTGCGCGGAGGGTGTGGTATGGTTTGGTGCGGAGGAGGGGTTTAGCATGGTTATTCATTTAACCAGAGGTTAAACAAATCCCAAGGGAAATTAATGTGGAAGGGCTAATACTAAGGCCCCAAATAGACCTATTATTTCCCAGACTTTTATTTATTTGGCTATAGTTTCCATGGGGTGGGATATTTAATATTTTTGGGGTTTTTATATAGTTTTTCGTAGAATAGGGGGAGGGGAAATGATTTTAGGGATCTAGATAATAGGGTTAGATATTAGTATAAGGTTTTGGAATGCAAAGGAGGGGATGCATGCTAAGTTTAGAATGTAAACTTAAACATAAGGAAATAAATGGATAGTGTAAAGATAAATTTTACACAAGAAATGTGGCTTCTTTTCTCTAAGCCAACTCAGATGTCAACTTGGTTTTTAACTAGGATGGAGTGAAAACTGGACTGGTTGGGCAAATCCAAAGGTCCTCAAGGGGATGTTAGTGAGTGATTTGGGAAACAAGAAGAAGGGGGAGTTATAGATGCCTTGCATGATCTGATCAATATGAGAAAGTGCCATAAAACTGTGATCTGAATGAATATAACGCTTGAAAATATGAAATGGATCACATAGCTTGATTTCTACAACCACAAAACTACTTACCCAGCCTACTTTACCTGACATTTTTTCTTCTTTTGGTTTGGGTGCACTTGAACTAGCAAACCCAACTTTTCAACTTTTTTCTTTTATTTACTGTCCTCCTACCTACATCTATACTTATTCCATCCAGGGGCTCAGATTAAGCTGTTGAGCACCCTTGCTTCTCTACCTATCTAAGAATCTACCAAGTTTAAGCTGTTTGGATAGATAATGATTCTCTATATTCTACAACAGGAAATTGAAACCTAGGGAGACAAAGATTAAGCTGTTTGGATCTCCCTTTAATTGAAAATTCTTCAAAAATGAAATAAGTTATCAAAATTGGAATGCAACAGAGGAACTTAGACTAGCACACTCTCATGGACATTTCTTTGGCCTCTGCAGCAAATATGGAACATTGCAGCCTGCAGAGCATGACATATTTGGCATGTAAACATGTCAATCATGAAAGATGAATACCTACTATGAGGAGGAGGCTAACAACTGGAATTATCTTCCTTACAGACTGGAATATGGGAACGATGGTGGTAATCTTCCCATGGTGCCCCATCAATCACCATTGACTGAACAATTCCTTCGTCGGTAGAATATACTTTTGACCAAGGATCTGAAGGGGTGCCATGTTCCTTAGACCTATCTATCCAAATGCTTGACGAGTGTTGATTTGGGTTTGCCTCCCATGCCGAAAACATTGACTGCTACAATATTTCTATTTGGCTTGGAGGCAAGACCTCGTGATGATCCATACTAATATCGTGATCGGTTATCTTCTAAATGGAAGACACCATATTGCAAGTTCCCACCATGGATACTTCCGCCAGATTGTTTGGAGGTGGTAGGGTAAAAGTCCCCATTAATGTAGGGTCTTTTAGTAGGCCTACTATGATATTTTCAAGCGAATGAGGGCTTCCATGGATCATTGTAATGCTTCTCGTAACTTGTGAACTATTGGGGAGAAAGGTTTGTTGGTCGATGATTATAATTCCTCCTTGGAAAGGAAATGCAATCTTCCTAAAGTACGTTGACACAATTGTAGCCATAGCATATTTCCAGGGTCTTCCCAGTAGGATGTTGTGATCGAGGTTTCCGTCGATAACTTCAACATCAATTTCCACTGTCTTGCCTCCCATTTCGACTTGAGGGTTACTTAAAATCCTGAAACGAGTGTATGTTCATCCATCAAATGCTTTCAACATTGTTGACGATTGTTCGTTGAACATTTTTGCTGAGGGATTTCACTTGAATAAGGAATCCATTGGGTCAATCCCACCTATCGCTGATAATAGAGCCTGCTTTTGGGACGGGAAATTTTGTAGTACCTCAAGTGTCGACATAGCGGACGACGATTAGGCCAGGTCCTCTACTATGTTATAATTTTGTGCTGCCCTGGCATGAGGATTAAATGTCGATTTGTGTACTACTCCTTTTGGCGTCTTTATTGTTAGCTCATGAATGATGGGTGGCACAACTTCAGTTGAAGTTGTTGTCAAACTACTAGGTTGATCAGTAGCCTTGTTGTTTGACAACTGTGGATTCCCATAATATTTATTCCTTGTTGATATCAAAGCATCATTTTGCTGTTTTGAAACAGACAACATAAGTACTTGGGATGGGGAAACATTGTCACTAGCAACCAGATTGGTTCCTAGGTTGGGAAATAGATCAGTCAATACTATTGAGGTTTCTCAACTCTTAAAAAGTTTGTGGACTTCAGCTTTATGAGGACATTCTCTCGTCCAATGATCCTCATCACATATCTGACATCCCGCAGGGGGTTTCGTTTGCCCAGAAGGGTTTGCAGAAGGTTTCTCAGGAGATGACTTATCTTGTTTCTTCTTTTTCCCTTTGTTTTTCTTCTTGCCTCCTGGTTGCTACGGCTCTTTGCCTTTGTCAGTTGACACGGCATTTACCTCCAAGGCAACAAGTTCTTCATTTGCATTTTGACCAGAAATCTTACAGGCTTTCTTTCTTGAAGCCTTTATCGATTTCGTACTTGTCATGCCTATCACACCATCATCGGCATGAGAGTCCTTGTTCGCTTTAGGAGGAGGAGGAATGGAAATTCCGGTCTAGGAGCATTAGGGATTTTGTCATAGAGCGTGCCAAACTGAGTATAAATCAAGTCTAGATATTGCGCATGAGCAATGACTTGCTCTTCAGTGATGACCCCTCCCTTCGCCACATCTTCTGTTATAGAAGGTAAAAATGAAATAATAAACCATTCAGCTAACAGCTGATCAGGAACATATGTTTTCACCATTCTACGATGACGCCGCCATTCATGGATATGATCAGATATATGAGTAGTTGTTGTCTGTTTGAAATTGGTAAGAAGCTCTGTTCATGTTTCGTACCTTATGGGTAATTGAAAATGGGTTAAAAAGGTTGTGGCTAAGGTGCTGAAGTTATCAAATGAAGCTCTTGGCAATTCAATGTACCATTTTTCTGCCAGACCAGTTAACGTTCTCTAAAAAAGGTGAAGCCTAATCGAATCATCGTTAAGAGTGTTAGATGAACACCACAGATGAAAGGTCATCACATGATTCGATGGGTCTTCACCCGGATTTCCATTAAATTTAGGAATATCTGACGGAAGTTTGTGAGGAATTGTTGGCCACCAAGGGGCATAAGCAATTGGATCGTTTGTTAGCCGATTTAGATCTGGTAACTCTAAAGTCGCCACGAAGGGCAACTGTTGATTCAGGTTCGGTGAAGCATACCCAGGATAGGATGGTATCGCCTGAGTTGTGGGTCTTTGCATACCAACATAATGCATTTGATGCTAATAACTTTGGTAAGGTTAATGAGCATAACCATTATAAAATGATTGATGTTGACCGTTTTGAATATATGGTTCCCATTACTTGCAAAGATTTGTTGCTTAGATCCTTGGTAAGCTTGTTGGAATTGTGGTTGTTGATATTGCACCAGCCATGGTTGTGAAACCATGTGTTGTTGTCCAGTACCGGCCATTTGACCAAGATGAGGGGTAATAGTACCCATTTGAACTTGGGTGGCCCCTGTTAGGGATCCACTAATCGGTGATTGTGGTTGTGTCGAGGAGACAGGAGGCTGTTGAATTGCAACCTGAGAAACTTGAGGTTGGCATACAATAGGCAACGCTTGCACTTGCGACACTATCACAATGGTCGGTGTAGTGGGGATATTTGACATACGTAAACTTTGTTGCATTGAGTATACAACTCTTGGTTGTTGAGGCAGTATTGGCACCTAACCGCTGGATGTAATTCCAGCATGAATCGAATTCTATTGCGAACTCCCATATGGTTGTTCTCCCAGAGGAAACAATGAAAGGGTATACTACCCCCCATATGGTGGCAATCTAGTGCTCAAAGGAACAATTGGCCTCTGGGGAGAGGAATGCACAATTTGATACTATTGCGAAGGATCAATTTGTTGAGACTCAACATAAGAGATTCCAGATATTATTTTGGATGAATAAATGGGAATAGACCATACTGTTGAAATAGTCCATGGATGGACTCCATCTAGCGGTTGAGAGCTAGTTGGGACAGATGATATACCGACAAACATTGTTGGAGTTGCGGTAGGAGGTTCTACTGCTACTGTGTCAGATGACACAGTCCTAGATGTCAATGGTTGTTCAGACATGTCTAGTCTACCCAAGATATTTCCTAGTGATTCTACAGGAACTTGCGATGAAGGGAGACTAACTTCTGATGAAGAAGGATATAGGGTGATCCCGGCTCCAAATGCAATGGAGTACTAGATGAAGGATCTTCCACAATCTCTTCTATAACAATCAAACCAGGTGGGAGAGGTAGACCATTATGTCCGTAAAATATTTCTAGTGCAGAATAAGGTATAGGTTATGCAGTGACAGATGTTTGGGGAATAACACCTTCCGAATCAGCTATAGATGGAGTTGGTTCAGGATTAGAAGTGTTTACCGTCACATAAGGATCAGTTATAATGTCCTTTTGTGGTTGCAAAATTTCTTTTTTAGAGGTAGGGATACCAGAAATGGTTGGAGTAACTGGAGTCCCTGAGGATGTCGGAACACTCGTTCCAATCAAACCAGGGGACTTTGATCCGATCAAATGAGTTTGCTTTGTCTGGAATAGTTTTGTTTCCAGAGTCAAAGACGGTTGACTCGTAAGTCTCCGCGAACGACGAGGTTTCGATTGAATTTCTTCCACGATTGCGGATTACTTGATCAACTGAAAATAAAGGGGAAAAAATGATTCAGAATTTAATGAATTTTAGACACTTTGACACAACTTTCTTTTTCAATTGTTAAGAGTCGAGAAAAATCAAAAGATGACTCTAGTCGCCTTTGATCTTTAATGAGCCTGAAGTGACAAGTGCTCAGATGGACCTTTTCCTTTAAGGAGTTTGAAAAGTAACAAAAGAGACTACTTTGGAATTCTAGACAGAGGGATTACCAAACCAATCACAAAACTGCAGAATACTTTTTATGGTACGACAGTCAATCTTATCGAATGTTGTGTTCAATGCATTGCGATCGATAGGGCGGCAGACATGGCTTCCTAAGGATAAAGGATGTAGCCTATTGTGGTCTCCCAATATATACTCAACGGTACGTGGGAGCACAAGTCCATACTAGCACTTGTATTCTCAAAGAGGAGGAATCACCCAACCTACAATGAAAGCGATAGTTACCAAGATTTACGACGCCCGAATACGTCTCTAGCCTAGACTTCTAAATGTTGTGCGTTAGGTTCTAAAGCATTTTTATGTTCATTGAATTTATTTTACAGTTGATCTTTCTTAAGAAGTTTTCCTTTCAGGTTCACCGTGTGATGTAGATATAGAGTTCCTAAAATGCAATCTAAGATGATAAAAAATCGTTTTATCTTCTTTTTGCAATGAAAATCCTAGCTACTAAGGAAAGAGAAATGAGATTCTTTTCAACAAAGAGCAGAGAGACACACTAGATGCACTGTCCTAAATCAACAAGCAGTCTAAATGCAAATGCACATGCATGTATTTGTTTTCACTTTCTTAATGTGTGAATGACAAAAAGAATGCTAAGTACAAATTTGAATTGTTTCAAGCGACAATACTAACGATTTTCTTTTAAAAAAACGAAAGTAAGATGATGACAACACTTTGCGATTTTGAATTGAAAAATGCTTTCGACACTTGAAAAACTACTAATTCAAATCAAATACAAGAGTGACCGTGTAATCGACCATCAAGAACAATAGAATTCTTTTCTTTAACTGAAAATGACACTTGCGACACTTTCAAATTAGAAGACGACAACTTGATTACACTACTTCTTTATAAAAGAGGACTGTAAATGGAAAACAATACATAAAAACATTTACAGTTCTTTGTACTATGGAGGCTGAATCATGCAAAGGAAGGGAGTTTCCAAAAAGGTATATTGATCACAGACAGTAAAACTCCTGAATAAAGCAGAAGAGAGTGAACAAGAAACCAAAATTTGCAAGCAAAAGAGTTCTTATCTGATCATCGCACCTGTAACACAGGGAAAGTGTGATGCATCTCACTTACTGCACACGGGAGGTGCGATGCATCCAGATTCCCAAGAGGAGAAGGTGCGATGGTCCAGGGACGAGACTTCAACTTGGTTCTGGGTCACAGTTTGCAGCTTAGTTCAAGGATTTAGGCCGAGCAAATGATAGTCAGTAAATGAAAATCACAGGGGATGATCTAATGAGGCTACTTGAGCCACCACCAGGGCAATTAGGATGTCTGCAAATCAATTGTTCTGTTTAAACAAAACACGGAGATAGACTGAAGCAACATTGATCTACTTTGCACTTGCATAGCAAATGCAGTTCGAAGGCTAGTTGTCTTGACTTCAGGCTCCATCTGTAAGTTTATAAAGTAAACAAATATAGAAAAGTAAACAAACTAGTTGCTCCCCAGCAAAGTCACCATTTTGTTATCGGGAAATCTAGTGTCTATGCAGAGCTGCTAGTCCCACTAAGACAGGTAGCTATCTTAGAAACAAACATATTAAAGTTACTTTCGCTTTCCTTTATGAGAAGTAGATAGGAGAGGAGCAAAGAATATGAACCTTAATCTTTCACTTGGTTCTCTGCTTGTTCCTTCTCCTCTTTGACAGATGTTTGCTGCTCTTCCCTTGACTACTCTGCTTCAAAGAGTACTTGTAAAGTCAAAGCAGCATAATACCTTCAAAGTGCAGAGATCTACAGTCATAAACAATATAGGACCATATATATATTGACCACATACATGCATATATCAGCTAACATACAAGAATGTGGAGGAAAACTTGAATAACTTTATTGATATAGAGGTTAGAAGAGAGGATTACAACCAATTGATCTGACCCAGTGTCATCCTCCCAGCATGAAACCCCTTCTTCACCTCATGAAAAGCTTAAATCACCCAACACTATGATATTGCACCAGGAAACCAACAACACTTCCTTACAAGATAGAAGATTCTAGCCTCTGGATCTCTGGGATGAGGGATCCATATATAGGTGATTACAAGGGGGTGAGTCAGCTTCTGGGATTTTGATTAGTGTCCTCTCTCTGATAGTTCTTGATTCCTCTTGGATATTGATGATCTCTTACTCATCCCCGGGCGAATTCAGAGAGGCAAGTGTCACAGGAGAAGTTTCTGGAAGATTCCATGATCATCCACCTTGCAAACTGTCTCTGCCATTTGTCTACTCTCACCCATCGCACCCTACAGAAGGG
>APFE031366349.1:27646-47330 GCA_000404065.3 Pinus taeda
CCAATACCATGGACCGAAAACCATCACATCCAAAACCATGGACCGAAAACCATCGCGTCCAAAAACATGTGCGAAAATCATGCACAAAACCATAGGTGGGTCCGCCCAACCTAACATAGGGTCCAAAACCAAAATTTCAAGGGCACTGCCTCGGACCCCATAAAGTGGGGTTACGGGTACCCCTTCAAACCCCCTGTTAACTATGTGGAAAGAATATAACACAACCCAACACTTAACCTGTCACAATTTCCCATGGGACACCAAAACGAGTAAGGATATCCTCAAAAAGAAATGAAACTATAGTATTTTTAGAAGCAAAAGAATGTGACATAATCCGCGCAAACAAGAATGTACCTTTTTTGTCTAGGATGGTGGATTAATTGGACCAACAAAATCTAGAGACCATTTCTCAAAAGGTTCAATGAGTACTTGAGGTTGTAGAGGCATTTCATTTGAAGGAACAAGTTTCCCCATTCTTTGACAACTATCACATCTCTTAACATATCCTTTGGCATCCTTAAAATGGTAAGGCCAATAATATCCTAAGAGAAGGAATTTGTCCACATGGTTCATCATGGAAAACCTTTAATAGCTCTGGTACTTCATCTTCTCTCACACATCTTTGAATGATCAAATATGGCCCTATTTTTTATAATTCTCCATTTATCCATGAGTAAGATGCACTGATTTGAATTACCTTTCTTTTCTCTCGAGGAGACAAATATAGTGATAACTTCTCTGTAGCCAAAAAATTAGCAATATCTGCAAACCAAGGAGTTTTAATAGATATTGCAAAAATATATTCATTAGGAAAATAATCTTCTACAGGTACATCATTATTATGATTTTGAATCCTAGATAGAAAGTCCTAGATCACACATGCTTGAAATTTAACATCCAATTCTGCAAATAAATCCTCTGACTATAATAAAGATAAAATTCTGTTTAATCGTTTAAAGTATAACACTATGTCATTGTTGCTAAAATCTATCCATGTGCATTCAAAATCTATGAAAAAACAAAATGATTCGTAGAACAAATGTAATTCAAATATGGAAGAAATCATAATGCAATTACTTAATCAAACAAATAGAAAGCTATGAGAATATAAAGACAATTTCTATCTATTGTAAATGACACATTAATTCTTACTACTTGAGGGGGGCCTCCACAAGAAGCAAGTAATCACGCTATTGATCAAACACTTAACCACACATGAGAAGATGAAATGATTCTTTTATAAAAAAAATATTAAAAACAGAGTTTAAATCTCATTGTTGCATTCTTACTTAACAACCTTTTAATTTATGCCGAGAGGCATATTTATAGAGCTCATAGAAATAATTTTTTCATAGCTATAGGCCTAATCCCTATCAACATAAACTATAATTAACTTGAAAAGATATCATAACATAACTCGTTCATGATTTTCTATTATCAAAGCAAATCATGAGGCATAAATCTTGTTCTCACTCGCCTATTGACGTCGACTACAGAGGTTTACTTCATCTTTGACCACATCACCATGAACTTCTTTCATCAGTCTGGTTCATGAGAGTAGGAGGAAATCGTTGAGTGCATCAATTGCCACCTACCCATATATTTTGCTTACTTGCTGGCACCATGGAATTTATCAAACCATAGACTTGGCTGCAAAATTGTATATTAGTTGCAGAATCATTGTAATTCGACAACTGAAGTAAAAGATAAATTAAATAATAAATAACATTATCAATTAAAGAAATACAAGACAATTGTATACCTTCCATGTCATAATACCTATGATTTGATGCCCAATGTTTGATTATGAAGGTCAAAAATAAATAGATAGTGAAAAAGGGTGTCAAGAAGAAGCAATTGTGAGGCTCAACAATGACATTCCATTATTGGCCCCTACACATGAGCAAATTGTAGTTTATCCATAGGAAGTTTAAGTGTAATTGTTTGCAATTTGTAATAAGGTCCATGAAGGGTTAGATAATTGTCTCTATATCAACTTTTCTTCCTCATATTTCTTGTTAACGATAATTATGTTAAAACATAAAAGGAATTCCCTTTTAACAAGCTTTGCTTATTTTAACAATAGTGTTGAAAATCACTATAAAGCTCGTTGGTTTTATAAAGGCATTATATTCATGGTTTAGATTAAGATGGTGACCACAAAGGAAATTATTAACATTTAATACTCAATCCATGTCATTATTGTCTAATTGTTTTCACAATTATTGAGAATGGGATGATGGAAACACTAGACTTGAATGACTTCTCAAGATCCATACCAAATATGTAAACATTGAGAGATGAAAAAAATGAAAAAAAAAGCACAACAACCACAAGGATCAACCTTTTGAATATCACATTTCTTCATTATTGATATCAAAATGTTGTTTGAAGTAAAGTTGTCATTGAAAATATATTTTCAATTCATCAGAAACTCAAATTAAAACCCAACCTACAAAATACATATTTTAAATTGCACCTTGTACAAGAGATTTAAATTTACTGTGATACAAATATAATTAAAAAAAAAATTATCATATTATTCCATCATCAATACCGATATTATCAACCTTGAAAATATATAGTCTGAAAATCCAAAAATCTACCCAAACATCCTATCCCTAAAATTTTCTTAAAATATCCTAAAAACAATAGACCAGTCCCAAGCGCCAATAAAATCCGTGAAATTTAAAAACATTTCTTAAAATTCCAAAATCCCGAGAAAAAAAACCACTTAAAAGCAATATGCGCTCTACAACAATGCATTCAATGCTATATAAATCGAGATTTACATATGGTATTTGTCTTTAAGGGTGATGAAAATTAAAGTTTTTGAAGAGTGAAATATTTATGTTTATAAATCTGTTTATATGAAAAAATATATTCGAACCATATATAATATTTATATATGGTATTTGTATGAAGGGTGATGAAAAAAAATATAATATCTATTTGTCATTAAGGATAATGAAAAGCTATTAGTTTTTAAATTTTTTATAAATATTGTTAAAAATTTTGTGTGTGAAAATGTCTACTTTATTAAGGAAGAGATGTTATAATGTTCTATCTTGTTATGTAAATATTTTGATTTTAGTTAAATTACATAAAAAAATAAATAAAATAATTAATAAATAATAAAAAATATTTATAATATTCAATTTACATTTAAAAAATTAAGACTCTAGTTTTGAGAACTATGGTTTTTAAATGATATTATTATGTTTATATATATAATATATATATATATATATATAACATTCCTAGATTTACTATCCTAATTTATCTTACTACAAATACCTAAAGGGATCAAATCTCAAGCCTTATTAAGAGTGAAAAGATATTTCATCCCTCTAGGTGCTTAGTAGATTAGGAGTTAAGATGGATATAGGTTGGTTATAAATATTATATGTATATTCAAACTGTAATAAAAAAATAACTCCGTATAAACACTTTAAAGAAGAAGAAACTACGAATGATAAACCCTCACAAAGATTACAATACACAACATTCTTATTCCCTATCAGATTGATGCAAGTGAGAACATGTAAACTCTATAAAATGAAAATATTTCCTTTAAACCCCAAATAATATTTTTAATTGTTGTCACTTAATAAAAAATTGTAACTGACTTTATTAAATTACTTGAATTTGATAAATGATGATTTGTAATTTATTTGTATGGTTAAAAGATTTCTTAACCATGTAATTGGATTCCAATTCTAAAATTTAAATTATTTCCAATTTTATTATCTTAATTCTATAAACATCTATCAATCATTTAACTTATATAACTTAAGTAATAAAATAGTATTTATTTTTGAAATGACTTTCATAACTCCGTATAAACACTTTAAAGAACAAGAAATTACGAAGGATAAACCCTCACAAAGATTACAATACACAACATTCTTATTCCCTATCAGATCGATGCAAGTGAGAGCATGTAAACTCTATAAAATGAAAATATTTCCTTTAAACCCAAAAACAATTCCCAATCTCACATGTATGTATATGATATATAATAATAGATATAATATATAATAATATATTATATATAATAATATATATATATTTATATTATATAATATAACATATACATACATATACAACTCCTTACCAGGAATTTTGTATTAAATTTAACAGGAGAGCCACTGGCGTAGCAGTAGTCCCTGCCGGGGTTGAGAAACTCATCACAATCCACATAGGTGCACAACTTTGTCAACCACTCATGCAAAATGAAATACATCCCAACACAGTTTGAATGGACCTACGTGCATGAATTACCCCTGTATGAATTACACTTCCATATTTGTTTGACCAATTCCAAGTGTGCAATCCATGGTGAAGGATAAACCCGACAAGACAACTGTGGTGAGTGGCGGCACATTTTATGTAATTCATATATATATATATATATAGATATATATATTCATGGTATGTAATTCATGTGTTACTTCATTTGTCAAGAAATGAAATATAAAAAGAATACGCTTAAATAAGTAAAGATATTCAAGGCATGGTTGAAATGATGTGGAAAGGCTGTTGTGAAGCAATTTGCAAGGGATTGCTGAAGTGGTCGATAGGGAATAGGAAGATAAAAGTGTTAATGTAGGGCCAACTTATGTTGCCACTTGTGAGAATATAAATTCACCAAAGTATACGTGGGCCTCATTACATTGATACGACACTACGCAACTTGGCAACTTGTTCAAATTTGTCTGGTTCTATCTATATTAGACAACGGAGAAAACTAATGAATTCTCTCTAGATATAGAAGAAAAAGAGGTGAGGTTGGGGTTCAATGTATGGTATACTGGGGTGTTTGAAAGCTCCTCTGAAGGCGTTCTTACAGCTCATAGCAGCAGAGGTCTGAATAATAGATATGCATATTTAAGGTAGTGTATATATGGCAGCACGCTGAATATCGACTAAATATATATACAAGTTTGAAGGTATTAAATCTTGAGGCCACAAGGAAGTATTTGGAGGAATAATGGAAGACTTTCATGGTGATCCATTCGAATGGCTTTGTGTCGATGTATTTGCTCTAGTGTTGTCGCTACTGGACATTGCGAGCTAGGCTAGGAGTGTATCAGTCTCCAGCAAATGGAAATTTGTGGCTGAATCCGACGTCTCGTGGGCAAGAAATAGTCAAGAGCTTTGGAAACACAAATTTACAGTGAGAACAACTTTGCATAAGATTTAACCAAGAATTACAGCCTATTGCCTCTCTCTCGAAGCAAGAGAAAGACACGAGGTAAATTATTTTACATTACTAACAATTTTTGTTTCAAGAACTAGATCGCATTAATTAAAAACCCAAATATACAATGGAACAAAAGATAATCACTGCCAGTAATAAAAATATAATTAAAATAATAAAATAAAAAAAATATAATTAAAATAGCAAAGTAATTCAATGCCTGCAAATTATAGAAATTATAGCGTTAGTTATCGAAATACGTTTAAATTCCTTTATGAACACCATTTTATTTGAAAATAGGATTGGAAAGTTTCTTATATTCCACGTGCGGTTCGAAACTAATGTGAATTAGACTGTGAAATCGAGGAGAAAATCAGTATGTTTTCCATTTTTCTAATAAACTATGGCAACCTATACTAGCATAAGGAACATGAAAGTAGAGAACAAATCTCACGAAATCAACTAAATTGATAAAATCAATCATTAAACCTTTAGAATGTAGATTCAGGTGCAGAATATGTACATTCTCGATGCTTTTAGAAATGAGAAAAAAACGAAATTCAAAGTTGGAGACAACTATATCATGAAACAACTATATTCTTGTATGATTTTAAAACAACAAACACAAATGGCAAATAATATTCAAACATTTCAGGAGAATGATGAAGATATATATCGCTTACCTACTAAAGGAAAGACATCCCTAGATTCTTGTATGATTTTGAAACAAAAAACACGAATGGTAAATAATATTCAAACATTTCAGGAGAATGATGAAGATATAGATCGCTTACCTGCTAAAGGAAAGACATCCCTGTAATAAAAAAGAAGATAATTTTAGAAGAAACTATGGTAATGATGGGAAGCTGCAGGGTTTAAGAAGCAGAGAGATGAAGGCCTTCGGAGACAAACATATGTATCCAGTGACAACTCAGAGCTAGCCCCATGATAGTTGGCAAAGAATTCCTTTCACTGATTTGACTATCTCACTGAAAAGGTAAGGGAGTATTTAAATGGCCACGTTTGTCCATAAAACTATTGTGATTCTTGTTGTCCAATGTTTTCCCAAGTTATTAAATATTAAAATAAATGTTTGAATGTTTGTGAACTATTTTATTAGAATAGTATGGTAACGATGCTGCTTTTGATAGCTTACCATTTCTTCACAGCTTGCCATTTGTTCTAGTGATAGCTCTAGCTAAGCCACCTGCTAATAGCTCCAGCCACTTGTGACCTCTGGTTTCCATGGCAAAGATGTTGTTTCTTACCAAAGAGGGAAAGAAATCACACTCTATAGGTTAGAAGAGAGAACAATCCCCTCTGTAGGTGCTTGAATAGGGTTTCGAACTCTGTGGACAGAGAAGGTTTTGAACCCTATAGATGGAGAAGGTTTTATCGGGTGGGAGAAGCCAATAACGGTTCTATCAGGTGGAAGAAGCCAACAACAACCCTGCCACTTCCATGCCCATAACAGGGGGAACTATCAATTCTGCAAGCATTTGAGAACTGTCAATTATGCAAGCTTTCGAGGAGAGGCGCAGTTCTAAAGAAGCTCTTTCAGGTAGAATAAGTCAACAATGAACTTGCAGATGGGAAAAGAAAATTATTCATTTAAATTGGGTCACAAAAACTTACCAGGATAGGAAGAATAGGTAGATTTAACCTCCATGTTAGTGTCCTTCTGCTTACCTTCTAGTATATGATGCAAGCATGGTCAAAAAAATAAATGGTCCCGCTAACTAGCTATTAATTCCATAGATTTGGTACTATGTTCATTAAACTACTAAGCAACTATCATCCTACACAGGTTTGAAGAAAGTCAGTTTCCGAGGCGAATTTTGGTAAATTTTGGTACTCGTTTCTATTATGTTAGGCCAGGCAATAACTCCATAAGGCAAAAATGATTCGTGTGTTTTATTCCATCAGGTAGGTCTTCATTATATACATGAGGGATAGACTATTCAGTTCATCTCCTGATGACTGTTCATATTTCTAATTTATTTATTTACATAAATTCACCTAATCACAAGGATTAGGTGTCAACATTCCCCCCCTTAATCTGAAGGTATGTTGGTGAGTCCAAGCATCATTCTGAATCGTTCAAGCTTTTCTCTTCCAAGCGCTTTGGTGAAGATGTCTGCAATTTGCTCATTTGTGGAACAATGACGGAGATGGATTGTTTTGGCCTCAACATGACGTCGAATCAGATGATATTTAGTATTGATGTGCTTCGTTGGATCATGGAATTTTGGGTTCTTGGCCAACTTTATTGTAGAGGTATTGTCAATCATGAGTGGAGTTGATTGTACTTGTTTTACCTGCAAATCTTCAAGAATTTTCTTGAGCCACACAATTTCTTTTGTTGCTTCAGCTGCTGCCACGTATTCTGCTTCTGTTGTGTAATCTGCTGGAACTGATTGTTTGCGTGATCTCCAGGAGGTAGCTCCTGATCCAAGACTCATAGCATATCCTAAAGTTGATACCCCAGTTTCTTTGTCTCCATCGAAGTCTGAATCAGAGTATCCAATCAAGTTGAAGTTGTCCACCTATGTATACTTGATTCCAAAGTCTTGAGTTCCCTTCAAGTACCTTAGAACTCTTTTTGTAGTAGACCAATGTCCCTCACAAGGCTTTTGCATAAACCTGGAGAGGGTTCCAACAACAAACGAAATGTCTGGTCTTGTAGTAGTTAGGTAGTTGGGACTTCCTACAAGCTTTCTATACTTTGTTGCATCCTCAAATTATTTTCCTTCAATAGATGTGAGCTTTAAGTTTTGTTCCATTGGAGTAGGAAGAGGATTGCACTTTGTCATGCCAAACATGTTCAACAGATCTCTAATTTATTTCTTTTGAGAAAGAAATATGGACTTTGGATGTTGGGTTACTTCAATGCCAAGATAGTAATGAACATAGCCTGAATCAGTCATTTCAAAACTTTTCCCCAAATCCTTCATTATGGATGCAATGTAGCTTTCATTGTTCCCTGTCATCAAAATATCATCTACATATACCACAAGATATAAAACTGTTTTTCCAACTTTCTTGACAAATAAGGTTACATCATCAAGATCAAAATGTTTGAAATTGAGTTTCAGAAGATGCTCAGCTAGTTTTTCATACCAAGCTCACGGTGCTTGTTTGAGGCCATACAAGGACTTCGAAAGTTTGCATATTTTATGTTCATGTCCTTTCACAACAAATCCTTCAGGCTGGGACATAAAAACATTCTCTTTTAGATCTCCATTCAAGAAAGCAGTTTTTACATCCATTTGATGGACTTTCCAACTGTTCTGAGCTGCTAGTGCAAAGAGTGTCTGGATGGTAGTCCATTTTGTTGTGGGGGCAAAAGTCTCCTCATAATCGACCCCTTCCTTCTGTGCAAAACATTTTTCCACAAGCCTAGCTTTGTGCTTGTCAAGTGAGCCATCGGCTTTATACTTGTTCTTGTAGACCCACTTGTAGCCAATCGGTTTGGTTCCTAATGGAGGATCAACCATCTTCCAAGCGTCATTCTTTATGAGGGCATCATACTCCTTTTGCATTGCTTCTTTCCATTAATCATGAGAAGTAGCTTCTTTGAAGAAATTTGGTTCAAAATCTATAGACATGTTCAATTCACAATGATAAGAAACATCCATATCAACAGGTGAATTAGAGTCATCTACATCACCTCCATTTTTCCAGTTTGAATTTCTGGTTCTTGTCTTGCCAACTTCATCGGGATGAACACTTTCAAGTGTCTTTGTCAGCCACTTTGGGGGACCTTTCTCAGATGGTCCAAGCTGCTCCATTGATTGAATTGGGATTGAATCAAGATTGAGTCTCCCAATTCTATCAATTACATCACTTAAAGCATCATTTTTTGTTGGAGTTTCATGCGGGGGAGAGTGTTCTTCAGAAGAAGATTCCACATGTTGATCTAGTATAGGAATCCCCCCTTCAAGATGTGGAATCTGATTATCAAATTTTTGAAATGATTTCGTTTTTGCGAATCTATCCAAGCGATCAAGTTGCCGCTCAACAACATTGTCAGATTTGGATGATTCAAGAAAAATTACATCTCTAGATATAACAAACTTTTTAATTTCTTCATCATAGAGGCGGTATGCTTTGGAGGTGTTTGAATACCCCAGGAAGATACACTTACGACTTCTAGCACCAAGTTTGTTTCTATGTACCTTTGGTATCAAAGCATAACAGGTGGAACCAAAAATCCTGAGATGTTTAACCGAAGGAACATGTCCATACCACAATTCATAAGGAGTCTTGTTTCTTATAGCACTAGATGGACATCTATTCTTTATATATGCAGCACATAGAACAGCATCAGCCCAAAACATTATCTTTACATTTTTGAAAAAAGCATGGATCGTACCATATTCAAGATTGTTCTATTCATTCTTTCAGCTACACCATTCTGTTGGGGATTATAAGGCACAGTTGTTTGATGTTTGATCCCATGTTGGCGAAGATAGTGTTCAAATTCATTTGATGTATATTCTTTTCCATTATCAGTGCGAATAGACCCAATATGAGATTGTGCATCATTTTCAATCCATTTATGAAAATTCTTGAATGTTAGGAAAGCATCAGATTTGTTCTTCAATAAATAAACCCAACACATTCTGGTGTAGTCATCAATAAATGTCATGATATATTTATTTCCATTTGCAGAAGGAACAGGCATTGGACCGCATAAATCTGAATGAATGAGTTCAAGTTTTCTATGTGCTCTTGAATGTGAATCATGAAAAGGCTGTTTGCTATGCTTTCCTAGAATGCAAGCATCACATTGCTTAAGTTTCCAAGGAATTGTAGGCAAACTAGAAACACCATTTTTCTTCAATAAGCGGAGACTGTCATAGTTCAAATGTCCAAATCTAGCATGCCATAATAAACTTGCTAGAAGTGTACCTTCATGATGAGAGTTGTATGAGAAATGTTGTGCACGAGCAGAGGTTCCTTGCAGCTTGAGAAACCTTTCTTCTTCTATTCCCCTCATGACTAGTGAGTGGTTAGATGCTTTTCTTACCTCAAGCTTTGCCATCAAACATATGAATGGAGTGACCTTGCTGGCAGATGTGGACCAAGGACAACAAGTTTATCTTGAGCTTTGGGAGATATAGAACATGATGTAGAAGAAAGTCTGGAAGACCAGGCAGTTTAAGCCTGATTGTGCCAAGCCCTAATGGCTTGATTTTTTATTGGTCTGCAAAGTATATTGCTCCATCAACATTGTCAGTGAAATCTTAAAAAAAATCTTTTCTATGATTCATGTGGTAGGTTGCTCCTAAATCAAGCAACCAAGCATTTTTCCAAGAAGCAAGTGAAGCGTTAAAGAAATCTTCATTTACTCCAATGTTACATTGTGCCACAACATAGTGAGCGGATTTAGGTGCTTTACCTTTGTTTGTATCATCAGTTTTAGCTTTTTGTTGGTTTCTTTTCTGCTCAATTTTGTCCCATGGTAGCTTGCATGTAGAGGCATCATGTGATCCATTTCTTTTGCAGCATATGCAGTGCAAATCTGCCTTTTCTCCTTGACAATGTCTGCCCCCCTACCTTTGAAATATCTTCCTCTTCCTCTTCGACCACCTCTTCCTCTTATAGAATCTTAAGCAGGATGCTTTTATTTATGAGCAAGGCACATAGCCTCTTCAGAAGATTCAGGGGATGCCTTCTTTCCAAAAGCTTTCTCTCTATCAGCAAACTTTTTCACAAGAGAGTCAAAGGTTATATCTTTGAGATTTCCATTTGCTTGCAATGACTCAAGATAATTGGAGTAAGTAGGATAAAGTGCTTGAACGAAATAAGAGGAATATCCAATTCAACCTTAGTGGATTTGATATCATGCATTATAGACTTTACTTCAGATGCAAGAGCAAGAGGATCATTATTTTGCAGTTAAAGAGTGAAGAGTTTAATCATGAGTTGAACAAATTCAAGTGCAGAATATGAGTCATAGAGTTCTTTCAGCTTTAAAGGTAGTTGAATATGACGAAATATGGCGACTCACCTCTTCATTTACAGATGCTGTGATTAATGAATAAGCTTTATTGTTCTTGTTTTCCCAAATGACGAGCTCTTTGTCTGAGGTATGTTGTACTGGTTCATTGTCTCCATCTCTGACACACACTCCTTTCCACAACTCATTGAAAATGAGGGTGTGTTTTATCATTCGGAACCATTCAGGATATTTCTCCTTACGAGTGAGAACTATTCCCACCATGGATATGATTGAATGCATTCTGTAAAAAAAAATACTTCTGCTGATAGAAAAATACTTCTGCCAATATACTGTAAAATTGTACTTCTAGTGGTAATTTTTTTTTGACTGCAAAATAGTTGTAATATTTATCAGAACTTCAGGAAGCACAATACTACAGAAGGAGGTGCTCCGAGATCTTTACAAAATGATTCAACTAGAACAAACCATACGCCTTAATTTTCAAAGCCAGTGCACCAGTGTAGCATAATATTAGAAGTTTATGATCCCCAAACGAAAAATTCTACCACCAGTAGTTTCTAAACAAATACTCTGCTATAATAAAATGAAACACCAATCAGAGTTTATCGTGCTAATAATGTTGGCCTTGGCAATGGCCTCATGATCGGCAGCCTTGAAATCGAAGGAGCAACTGTGAAAGCCGCAGAAAGTATTTCCGCACCCCACATATCTGTTGATTTTCGTGGTCTTTATTAGCATGAAGCACCATCTTGACGAATATCAATGGATTCATTTAATGGTAGCTCTTGTTTTTCAATCTCTGAACTTTAAGACTGTGTTGCTTTGCACTGACAAATCGCATTGAGAATGAAATGCTTGGAGGAAGTAAAATTATTTTCCAAATTTCCAAAAGGAAAGGGATCACCTTGTTTTTCCGCCTTGTACTTAGCTTTCTGAAAGCCGCAGAAAGTATTTCCACACTGACATTTGAAGCCGGTTAGACCGACTTGTTTCTTGCAGGAGAAGCACCGGTTAGGAAATAAAATTTATCTATCTGAATCTCCATCTCTTTGTGATCGGCGAGAGACAATTTCAATGGATGTTGCAGAGGTGAGTCTCAACATAAGTATGTTGGAGTTCATTCACTACCGTTTAATGGAAGTGGAGGGCGATATTGATATTTGAGACATGGAGGATGGAGGAGCAGTGCAATATTCAGTGCTTTGACACCAGAGAGCAGCATAATAATAGCAATCAACACATTCAAAAAATGTATTGAATGTGGATGGTCTGTCCAAATGTTGCGCCAAACACTACAGAGGATATGGCTGGGTTGTGGCAGAGGAACGTTTCAGTAGAGAATACATGGAGCAGCGTTTAGGTGAATGTCAGGTGACTGCGTGGAGCAGGCTACCAACATTTATGAACAGGCAACATTTTTGAATGGAGAGACAATGCTTTGTATGGAAAACTATTTTGAATGGAGAGCAGAGGAGCAGAGGAGCAGAATAAGGAGTTACAAAGGGCATAAAAGCTAAAAAAAGGAGTTGGCTCTGATACCATGTCAGGCTAGGCAGTAACTCCATAAGGCAAAAATGATTCGTGTGTTTTATTCCATCAAGTAGGTCTTCATTATATACATGAGGAGAGAGACTGTTCAGTTCATCTCCCGATGACTGTTCATATTTCTAATTTATTTAATTACATAAATTCACCCAATCACAAGGATTAGGTGTCAACATGTTAAATATGCTTGACCTTTACCAATCTTAATAATATTGCTCCCAATTCAAAACCCTTTTGGTGATGGTGCCCAGAATTCCCTGGTGTTAATTTCCATGGCATAAACTATGTCGAGCAGGTAAAATGTCATCATGATCTCATATTCCATAGCATTTCCCACCACCACCCTAGAAAACAATGAAAACAACCCCACCGTAGAAGACAACGAAAACAAACTGATGCTTTACATCCAGTCAACAAGATTTGCTTATAATATTTCCAATCATATGAAGTAAAAACGAACTGAACAAGTGGAGAAATGGCTTACCACACCGTCCATGTTCACGGTGGTATAGTTGAGCTTTGCCATTATTGCATAAAACCCGTGAGTGTACCCAACTACTGAAAACATAGAGAAAAACGTAGGAAAATATGAAAACGAGCTCTCCATTGGTGCCCAGGTTCAATATCACATCTGAGAAATACAAGGTATATCCTCCTTCCCACGAGCAGATGAGAGTTCAGTTTCCAAAAGCCCAAGTTATACCAACACGACAGGTTACCAGATCCTACTCATGCCATCCCAAGTGCTGGAACTCCTGTTGCCACTGCTTGTGCTACACGATTTTATTTCTATTAGAGCTTCTGCAATAACTATGGTCTTTCCTAAAACACCTGAAACTTAGCTTCCTGAAACACTTGAAACTTTTTCTAACATCTGTGAATGAAGAGATGTCGACAACTATGGACAATCGTGTCAGCGAACGATGACAAGTGTAAGGGTGCTAGGTTACACGCCAATTTTGAAAGTTGGTATGAATAACTTTGTTTTGAGAAAACTTAGGATAAATTAAGTTTCCCAAACTAAAATAACATCGGGGCAAGTGATGCGGGCAATAAGAGGGTAAATTGAAAACTTTGGTTAAATTTTCTTGCAGAGAAAGTGCCCAACGTAAACTTTGGTTAAAGATTAATTAACCCGTACAAATTGACAGTCAACGATGAATTAATAGCGAGTCAACTATGGATTGAGTGCTAATAGTCCCTACGCTACTGTAGGCAGGGACTAATAAGTTAATGGACGTCCCCAAACCAAATTTAAAACAAAAGCTCCACAATTTTTGCTTTGTCAATCTTCGAGTGAAAGAAGAAAAGAAATTCTTTGGAGCCAACATTCACTAGAAACTCACAACTATGCTAACTCTAGAGAGCTAAGCTAAGGGCATAGACTATTTACATTAAAGTAAACTCACAGCTCCATAGATCCAGTAAAACTCTTATGCAACACAAAGCATAAACTAATTTTTTTATAAACAAAATACATTACAATATTAAGTAACTGAACCCCTCCTCTCATAAGCATGGAAACCATCAAAATGTGGTAATAGTAATTAACTGCATGTCTTCATGTGACCAATCACATTTGCATATAATAACATGAAATATTCATACCATCCTCATAAAACTAGTATTACAACTTAGCCAAAAGTATATACATAGCAGGTTTCCCACTAAGTACATGCAATATTTTTCAATGGCCATTCCAGAGTTAACACAAAGTTATATATTAAGCAATAACAAAAAAGTCATGTAATTATTTATATTCAAATATACATAAGCCATAGCACTTATGCAAATAGTTAGAGATGGTCAAAAACTGAAGGTGAGATTTCAAGTCTCCACCTGAATATTGGTCAGTTGCACCGCAATATTTTTTTTTTATAGTTTTTCACTCTTCAGTCATATCCACAATCCAAGGGATTTCTTTCTTAGGGATTCCAACCTGGTTCAACTGGGGTTTTGCTTAGTTTTTCAGAGGTATGAGCTTTCTTTATTGGTGGTTTATTAGATGTGTTTTCAAAGCAAGGATTGCAGGAACTTGTAAGAACTTGTAGCATATTGTTTAGATTGTTTATTAACAAGCACTCATTAATTTATCATTTTTTTTTAAGAAACACCCAAATAAATTTTCACTCATTTTCAATAATAATCTGAATTATATTATAATATAAATATCATAAATTAATACTTATCAACTTGTAACAATCATTTAAGAAAAAAATAAAAATGAAACAAAACAAACCTTGAAACATAGTTTATATATATATAAAGAAATTCCTCAACCTCTATCAAATAAGAGTACCCCGTTTCTTTAAATTTCAAAAACGAGGATGACATGCACTGAGAAATCCTAGTAGTCACAATTTGTTGATAGACCTTGGCCTACGTGTGTCAGACTCCGCTAGCTATCCTTTCTCTGTCACATAGTGTCGTGAAGCCCTAATTTCTACCCTGGCGTGAGAGTGATCTTCGAAGAGGTCCTAGAGCCCAACTACTTTTTCCCCAGGTTTTTCGTCGAAGTCGTAGAGCCCAATTACTCTTTCTCACGGTTTTATATGTGTTATGTAATATATAATGCATGTATTTATCCCATGATATTATATTGATTATGTTATATCTATTTAACCATTACTTATTTAAGTAATTTATATATATACTTATTTAATTTCATTTAAAGGAAAATATTTAATAATTCATATATATGTTAGAGTATTGTAAATAATTTAAATTTAACTTAAAATTAGAGTTGAAAATAATTATATTATTTAGTTATATAAAAAAATTATTACAGAGGAGCATTTTGCAGTCTATGATGTTAAAAAAATTTAAAAAATAAAAAATAATTAATTTAAATGTTTTAATATAGTTATTTAAATTCAGGATATATGATAAAATAACTATTAAAAATATAAGATAATTGTATTATAATACAAGTACTTATGTGTTTAATAGTTATTTTATCATATACATTGAATTTGAATGGATCATAAATTTACTTTCAACAAAAAATTAATCACATTAAAATTCCAATTCAAATAAAATTTTAAACATCTTTATTTTTTATTAGAGTCAATGCCATTTTGTAAAATAAAGTAAAAGGGTTATTTCAACACAAAGAAGAAATTCTTACTCCAAAAGCTTTTAATATTTCTTTTAATTACATATTAAAATCTCTAAAAACATAAACATTTCCATTTCAAAGTTGTAATATTTGAAAATTTTGTTATCATGCCATGTAAAAAATATCATTATATCTAATATTAATATTGATATACTATATAATTCACACTAAATAAATTAATAAGTCAGATAATACATTAAATTAAATATAATACCACAAGATGGAGATGTAGCACGGGCGGGCTTGACAAACCTGCAATACAATTTTGACGGCCCTTACATTTTGTGATATATGTTCAGTCATGCCACCATGGTCACTTCTAGTTTTTCTCCTTTTCAAGGAGTCGTTAAATTTTTTTTGAAATATAGTGAATCAATCCTCTGGCCGCTTCACTAAGCGGCTGTAATATACTGTAATGTCTGGAAGATATTAATGGACAATTTTCAATATACAATGGAAAAGAGAGTTCCGAATATCTTAATGTGAAAAGAGGCGGCTGTAATGTCCAGAAGATATTGATATACAGTTTTCATTATAAAATGGAAAAAAGAGGCAGAAATTCTTAATGTGGATAGAGATTTATTTTTCAAGATGTAATTAATATACATTATATATCAATATAAAATGGAAAAAAGAGTTGCGGAAATTCTTAAGTGAATAGAGATTTATTTTTCAAGATGTAATTGATATACATTTATGATATTATCAAGGTTTGTTTTATTACATGGTGGCTGGGTATGCTCAAGTAGTTGGAGCTGTGGGGAGCTCCAGCAACCCCATGGAAATAGGTGTGGCATGATTTGTCCTTTTTCCATTTTAAGAAGGATTAAAAATATAATTAGCGCGTAGTCTATTTAAAAATATTATAAATATAATCAGCTTTTAGCCTTTTTTAATGGCTATTTTTTCGTTGAAAGGATTAAAATATAATAACCAAGTAGCAAGCTTATTTTAAGCTGACAAAAGTTGATTTTTTGAGGGCCACATAGATATTAAAATTGCTGTTGTTTTTATTGTCCCATCTTGGGAAAATTGGTACTTTATTTTATGTTAGCAACCTAGAAAATTGGCACGGATGATTAGTGAGGAACTAGAAAAGAAAACAAAGATGTGCTCTTTCGAAGTGGGGACAGTCCATCGAAGTTTGTTAGTATTCCTTTCACACCATCTGTCCTTATCATGGGTCCTGGGCATATCCGTCCACTTGGATTCAGTTGGTTTTCCCAAGTTATTTATGATTAGTTTTTAAATAAATCTCCCATTTTTTTTCTTCCAAAGATATTTATGATTGGTTTTTAAATAAATTTCTACTTTAGAATTCCGAACCGTACACCGATGGCTTATGGCAGTATTTACTTATTTGGGAGATTCCATCACATTATTAACCAACTTAGAATTTGGGCAGTTTTGTTTGGGCAAAAAGTGAAAATTAACCTTTGATTATCGCTACAATTATTTAGATATATAGAAAATATATAATAAAAAAATTAATAGATAAAAAGAAAATTAATAATTACGTGGCAATTACATCCTAAGGCGTTACCTCTGAAATCAACTATCCTAAATGCCTCCGTGTCATAATTCGTACCGTTAGGTATTTTGTTAGACGATTAAATTAAGATGATCCATTGATTTGAATGCCATGACGGTTGCATACAAACTACTTGCCCTGGGGATTCAAACATGTTTATTTGTTATGCGTTTCTCTTTGGATAGCTAATCGGTTGCTCTCCCACAATCTTGATGCTCTCCATGTCTCTTTGATTGTGTAGTCACGCAGGACGGATGCTCTCCATGTCTCTTTGATTGTGTAGTCACCCAGGACGGATAGGAGATGCATCACTTTGGTTCAGTTATTGACGACTTGACTTCGAGGACCGTAGATTTCAGAGCTCTTGTCCAATGGTGGTAATGTTAATTCTTAATACAATGCGAATGTTAAGAAATCTAAATCACACAAAAAAACCATGAAAGGAGTCGAGAAAGAAACCACTTCAACGTAGACAACTCTGCACCCCTATTATTTTCCGTTAGACCACTTATACGAAAACTGGCGATAAACGAACGAGTAACTTGTGAATTGTTTGGTTTCTAGAAAAAATACGCGTTTAAGCGATGCCGCGAAATCTAAACTTTTTAACTGGGTTTTTGTTCGTATGCTTTCCTTATGGTTGATGTGTAAATAGCAAGAAGAAGCAGAAATTCCAGGATATGTTCCTTGCATTTATCACTACATTTACGCTTATCTTAATAGCCCGGATGTTCAGAAAGCCATACATGCAAATGTGAAAAACATACCTTATAGCTGGATCTCGTGCAAGTACAAGTCTTTAGACTTAAACCTAGTTAATGATATCAATTACTATGGCAAATTTAATTTTCAAATCGTCTGGAATTTATCACTTTACTGCTGAAACATAATTTCATGTGACTACGTACGAGTGATGTTCTGCCTTGGGCAGATTCTGTTTCAACGGTCTTACCAATTTATCCTCAACTAATTGCAAGTGGGTTGTGGATAATTGTTTTCAGGTATGAAATAAAACAATTTTGTTTTCCGTGATAGATACAATTGCCAAACAATTTTGTTTTTAGTGATGATAATAAGAGAATTTTAATTACAATTGCCAATTTATTGATATCATAGTTACATAATTAAATGCATTATTGGTTAATAATTTGTAGAATGATAATTTGTATCCCATTTATATAATTTATTATTTGTTAATAATGTGTACAATGATAATTTGCATCTAATTTATATATTTTACTATTTAATTAATGTATATATCTAATTTATACAATAATTTTTTAATTGTATGCATGATACCCGTGGGTTAATGGCGACAAGGTAAAAGAATCAAAAAGACACATTAGTTTTACCGATAAAATATTGGTTTGATCTGTATTCCCATTAATGGTACAAGTCGGCGGATACACTGTGATTTACAAGGGTTTGACATTTGCCACGGTTCAGAGGAGCAGTGCATGAAGTTATGGAATTTCAACCATCTAGGGCGTTAACGTTGTTCAAATATTTTCTGAATGGAAAACCCTTGCCAAATTAATCGGATTGATTGACATTGCTTGCAATAAGGGAAAGACCTCACCAAAATAATTAGATTTTAACGAATTTGCTTGCAATAAAGGGAGGCATTGCCAAGACAAACAGATTTGATCGAATTTTCTCTCATTTTCAAAAATGTTATCCTCCAATTGTACTATTGGCGCGGTACCATCACTAGATTCGGGATCTTCTGTCGTAGCGATTTACTATGCCAATTCTATGAATGCAAACATCTAACAGGAAAATCTTGATCATAATTTAGTATATTAGCTAACGCACATGTCATTTCGGAGTTGATGGATAAAAAAAAAAATTCAGGTCTGCTCGGATCTGACTACGTCATTGAGATAGAGATCTTTTTTAATGGTTAGTTTCATTCATTTAGCTATTGAAGTGGATAATTTTCATTGACCCGTTTATTAATTAGCTGATTGAGAGCGAGAATTTTTGAACCAGTTTTATCGACAGATTGAGACACGGATTTTTTTAGTGGTCCAAATTCGTTGAATATGTATTTTTGTCCATTCGAATATGATTTCGTTGTTGAGATTGATCCCCAGGAACATGGTTCGGAGATTCTCATTACTTTAGCTAAATGGATGAGAAGTCGTATCCTCTACTTTACTTGTTATTGTTGCACTAAAATTGAAATTCGACTTGTATATATTTTTCTTACGAGTTTTATCTGGTAAAAATATAATTTTATCACTAATATAAACAATATTTTATAATGTAAACAACATTTTATTTCTGTAGCTTTGCAAGGTCAACTTTAGTTTAGGG
>APFE031366358.1:4647-39421 GCA_000404065.3 Pinus taeda
GGTATTTTCCATTAATGAAATGAAGTGTTATTTCCGCTGCATCTCTTTATTTATGGTTATCGCATCTCTGTGTTTATGGTTATCTCTGTAATCTATTGCGTTCCTATTTAAATCCGGATCAATTTCCAAGTTTTGAAAGGAGTTGTTTGCAGGCTTGGGGATAGAGTTATATTTCAGCACAACTTATCATCCACAAAAGATGGAAAAACAAATAGGGTTAACAATATTCTTGAGGATATGTTGAGGATGTATGTCATGCATAAGAAGAGGAAGTGGGAGGAGTATCTTCCATCGGTGAAGTTTGCTTATAACAATGAGTATCAAGAATCCTTGAATATGAGTCCATTTAAGGCTCTTTAAGGGTGGAATTGTAATGCTCCTATTAGCTAGAGTGATCCAGTGAGAAGTGTGTTGATTGGACTAGATATGTTGGCAAAGATGGAGTAGGAGATGCAAGATATTAAAAGGAATTTAAAGGTAGCACATGTCAGGAAGAAGAGTTATGTAGATCAACATAGAACCTTCAAGGAGTTTCAGGTTGGTAGCATGTTTACTTGCGCATCAAGCCTAAGAAGAGCTCCTTGAGGATTGGGTCATGTGCCAAGTTGGCACCTCAGTATTGCAGGAATTTTGAGATCCTTGAGAGGATTGGATGAATGGCCTACAAACTTAGTTTTCCTCCATTTGTGAAATTCCATGATATTTTCCATGTTTCATTGCTTAAGGGATATGTGCAAGAAGTTGATCATGTGATTGATTGGTTTATATTGCAGGTGAAACTAGAGGGATATTTCCAGCTAGAGCGACAATGCATATTGTAGCAGAAACAACTCATGTTCTAGAACATAGCAATAAAGAAGGTCAAATTACATTGGAAGCACTTTGGGCCCGATGAAGCTACATGGGAGATGACTGATGATATGTGGGAATTATATCCTTATTTATTTGTTGGTTGAAGCAAATGAAATACATGCATATATACATACATACACTTTGGGCCCAATGAAGATACATGGGAGATGACTGATTAGATGTGGGCATTATCTCCTTCTTTATTTGTTGGTTGAAGCATATGATATACATACACACATACATACATACATATACATATACATATACATATACATATACATATACATATACATATACATATACATGTACATATACATATACATATACATATACATATACATATGTGTGTGTGTGTGTGTGTGTCATTGTAAATATCACATCGAGCTGTGTTGTAAATCTCGAATAAGAAATATGTTTGTCATGGTGTTCAAAAGTTGTCATTGTAAATACTGCATCGAGCTGTGTTATAAAGCTCCATAAGCAGTGTGTTTTGCTAGTCATAAGTGTCATAGAACACTGAGGATGGTGTTACCCCAAGGGGGAGGGGTTTGTAACAACCCTGGGTTGATTTTCTATGTAAATAAATTAAACCAATGTCATGGGACACGTATTCCAAGTTGAATGGAGGGGAGAACATTATAGTGGGCATCACTTGTGGTTAATTAATGGCTATGGAAATTGGCAAAGGAAAAAGGCAATATATGGCAATTTAATATGAGAAATAAAGGAAAATAGGAGATAGGAAGATGAAGAGACACTAATGTGCAAGCAAGGGAACTTAGAGAGAAAATGAGGGAAAATTAAGAAAAAGGAAAAATGAAAGGAAGAGACTAGACATCAATGATAAAAAGGTGCCAGAGAAACAATTCACAACTTTTGTTAGTTCTAGATTTGATCACTTTCGAAATAGAGCTCTAAGAGAAGAGATAGGATGCACTTTCACAAGCAAGCAAGCAAGCAAAAGAAAGCAAGGGTGCGTGAGGAAAGGTTGCAAAAGCAACTACAACAAGAGGACTTGCATGTAAAAAGTTGCATGTGTGATTTCATTGTTGAGATTTGGATGCATGGTACATACATTCAGTTATTTGGTTGCTTTGTTGTCATTGGCATGTGATTTGCCTAGATTGACAGTGCTTTCAAGTTTTCCTTGCCATTTCATGGATATCCACGGTGTTTCCTTGTTTTGTTTTAACCTTTGGATGGCCGATAGACTTTGGATCCTGGAGAGGTGGTCTCAGGAAAATTCCCAAGGGTTAAGGGTGGAGATGGGCTTTATCTTGGAACCCTTGACAGATAAGTGGAGATAGAAAAATTCCTCTGGATATGATGAATAAATTTGGAGGCATCCAACCTTGTCTGGTATTAGTGATTCCTGGACTAGTTTAGGTGAAATCACTATGGTTGAGGGCTGAGGCGGCTTGGCCATAAAAGCCCTGGATGGTTTGATTTTGGGTTAACCCACATGATCCCACATTCATGATTGGAATATGGCAAGATGGTGATTGGCTAAAATAGAGATTTAGTTCAACCCAATATATGGTTTGGTGGTATGTGGAAGTCCCTTACTTGGTTGGAATATGCATATGTTAATATGATTTATTTTCTTATTGTGATTAATGAGCATATGTACTGGTTATTATGTTGATTTTATGACTAGTTTTCATGGATTCATTCTGGTTATATGTTGGTTATAAACATGGTTAAATGATGTGCTATTGGTATAGATCTTGTTCATGATTTGATAAGTTATTGAATGGTTATGTGAATGCATGGGCTAACAAGTGTTGTTGCAACTAGTTTCAGAGGATATTGAGCCTTCTTGATGATTCCTTGAGACATTCAACATATATGCATTCATGACCTGTAGTTATTATGTTTACCATGAGTTTTACGAAATTTTCTCATGTGTTTGGAAACTTCTGAGAAATATCTAGCCTTAGTATTTGTCACATAGACTTGTCATTAGCTTAGACTTGATTCTGGAAAGTTCTAAGCTATTCTAGGTAGTGACCTCTAGGATAGCTCTGAAATGTGGCACTATTTTACGGCCTTATGCATGGAACTAGGAAATTTTGGCTGCAACTTCATGGAGGGAGGCTTGTGCACGTGGTTGGCGCTTTCTAGCTACACTCATAGTGGCTTATGCCTACGGTTGTGCTATGAGCTTAGTTAAAAAGAAGTTCCAACTCAGGCTTTGATCACTAGGGGTTGTGGTCTGATACCTAGGTGATATGGTGTCCTTGAGAGGTTTCAGTAAGTTTCTGGTTAGTATACCCCACTTCCATAATTGGAATTTGGATGTTGGGTCACGTCATAGTAACTCTCTGCTCATGTTTACCTGGAGGGCTTATAAAAGCGGGTAAATGTGGGATGGGGTGGTTACAAGGTGTAAACATTTACAATTATTTATAAAGGTAGGGATATCTTTTTCAAAATATGTGCTTATAGGGTGGAACTTTGTTAAAGGCACATAATTGCATTGGCTATCCCTCTCATTCATCTTGGGAATGCATATTTCTACTCTACCCATCACTATTTAAGCTCATCCATACTTAACTAGACTCCTTATAACACCACTTTTTTATGTTTAGCATTGTTTAGGTAAGTGAAGAACCAAGTGGCATGACTTTGAAGTTCTTAGAGGTTGGTATTCAACAACCTTTGAGAAATTATAAGTTCATCTTGTATTTCAAAAACACAAGCTTTTAAGTTAGCTATGTTAGTCATATCTACTTTATGATGAGCCACCTTTCCCTCCAACTACTCTATTATTTGCTTGTAGCCTCTATTTTTGGTTACCATGCATCTAATGTTGAATTAAGAAGCCTAGAAGAACGAAACCCTTGTAAAAATTGTGGCAATGGGATAAGTTCTTGTATATGTAATTAGTGGGGTTTTGATGGTGACTGCGAGCTTGGGAACTCCTAGTAGTTTGAGCTTTTTGCATGGTTGCTTCAACACCCATCCTTTCATTTATTGAACATGAATGCATCCAAAATTGAAAATGCATCAAATTTGGATGGGGTGAAATTTCCCAAGTCAAGTTCATTCATAGGAAAATGGTCCCCTAGGATAAATAACACTATGTTTTGCATTAATTTTTAGGATTGGAGGTTGTTGTGTTCATAGGTTTTTAATCCTTGGCTTCCTCATCACATTTCCTTTCCACTTTTGTTCTTTCTTTTCTTGAGCTTCTCCTTCTTATGCCAAACTTAAATATTCATTTGTTTTCTTCTCTTCCACCTATTGTTGTAGCCTCAAAGCTTCATCTCCTTTTTCAGTCTAATTTTGACTTCTTTTGTTGTTGTAACCTCTTTCACCTTGGATTTCCTCTCAAGTATTTCTTTCTCTAGTTGTTGTTTTTTCTTTTCCTTTCCTCCCAAATTGTTCTTACTGATCATGGAAACCACTTCATCAAATGATGTGGGAGTCCTATATATCTCCTCTTCCTACCAAACTTCATTATGATACAACCACTTGTACTTGCAGGATGATAGTGGTGATTAACTACATTTAAAGGATTGTGTCTACGTAATCTTTCTTCCATAAAGTGGAAAGCAAACAAAGCTTCATTTTTTGTGATTGTGTCCTTTACATATATGATCCCATATGCCTCTATGTGGGAAGGCGGGGGGGCATAGAGCCTTCTTGTCATGAAATAGAGATGCACCAACTCCATTTAGAAATGTTTGATAAGCCAACTCCTAGAGATAAAGACTATCAATTATAAACATAGGTAGCAAATGAGGTGACTTGATAGCTCCAATAATTATTAGCTGTGTCCATTTCTCCATGAAATAATAGTCTTTGATCTCATTGATTACTTGCATAAATTTCTTCATCATGTGCTAAATAGGTTTATAGAAGATCAATTTATACATTGGCATAAAAAAATGTTAACGAATTCTACAATGGACTTTGAATCAATGTTCCCAAAGAATTTGACAATAAACATGAATAGGTGCCTCGTTAGGCTACCATTGCTATTCCATTCCTAGGAAGCTATTCAAGGCAGGAAATTTCCAATAGATATGAGGACATGTGTAATATTAGTGGGATACCTGGGGTCATGTGCTTTGATCTAGAAATAACTCAAGTCATCGATTTTAATAATATGGGAGCATAATTAAAGGTTTCCCTAGTTTTGGTGATTTGGTAAATCAATGACACCTATGATTCCTTGAACTATGTTGTCTTTTATTCACTATACAATATTCTTGTTGATGCCACTATGATTTTATATGAAGTTCTCAAATGTTTTATGGGATAAGTACTTGACCTATTAGATCTAAAATACTTTGTATTGATCCATCAAATTTTGAGACTATGGTAATAATTTAGGGAAAATTGCAAGATCCACTCCTTTGGAGATCAAAAGGAGGCTTAGAGAATTTATAACAAATTTCTAAGGTTAAGGGATGGAAAGAAGCAGTTGTTTTCCTCAGATGTCCCTAATTAGCTTGATTTCTACGTTTTCTTTACTAGTTTGATATGACCTTAGCCAATGAAACGTTGCAGGTCTAGTTGCAAGTGTTTGTAAACATGATTTCTTGATTAACTGTTATACACCAACATTTGGATTCACTTCCCTATGTTAGAGATGTAGTTTCGAGTATGTAAATATCTGATATAGCTCTCTCCACTTATAACTAGTGCATACATCCATGTTGCGTAAAGTGTCCCCATAAAATGGTCTTGGGCTGCCCATGTTTACTTGGAGTTTTGCTAACAATTCTCTAGCTTGATATAATTCAATGAATGTATCATTTTGTATGGAAGCTACAATTCTTAATTTGCTTTTCTAAAATGTTTGCTTTGTGATGGTAATTGTGAGGTTTTGGACAATAATGAATAGCATATTTTCCCTACATATGATTTACGTTCATATACATATGTTTCTACTATTTTTTTGAATACATTCTTGTTCTTGAAATACTAACAAAAAATGTAGCTAATATTATATCCACTAGATTACTATTACACTCTACATGTGGATTAAAAACATTATGTAGTTTGCACTCCACCCTTTATTTCATATTTAAATAGTAATTCCTATCAGGCCTAGAATGTGGATGAATAATTATTGTACCTATGCTACAACTCCCACTATTTAAAAAATAATAATGGGTTCCTTATTTTATTTTATTTTATAATTTGTACGCATTATGGTCTTGTTTACTTTTCTATTATTTGATTTTATTGAGTTTTTATTATTTTTATTTAGAATTTATTTTCATTTTTATTAAATAAATAAATTTGCCTTTGTGAGTTTTAATAAGGAAAATACAATTAGAATATATTTAATAAAACAAAATTTTCAAATTTGTAAGTCTCTCATTAATAGAAGTTGTGGTGCTAAGGTATTTCCACATTCAATATTCATATGTAGTAAGGCTAAAGTAATCCTGTTTGAATATGACATAGGGGTTTGATATGGTTACACAACTTATTTGGATAATGGGTATCTAGAACTAGATGTCCCGCACATTTTAAAACTCGTGTGACATCTAATATCCAGGATAATCCTTATTCAAGTCCTCTTATTCATCTCCTTATGTGAGGTGCTCAGATGGCCTTTCTTCAAAAAACTAAATGACAAAACAATCAAACACATATTTAACATATTGACAAGCAATTTTGGCCATTTGACTTAATGACAAGAAATTTCGTTTTCTTTTGACTTAATCATCTACAACTATTGAAACACCTCCTTGAAATTATTGTCCCATGAATATACCTCTCTGCATGTGTCCTGGCCCCTGGGTGAATGGATCTATGTGCATTAGAGTTCCCAAAGTTGTGACCTTTGATGTGGGTGGCATTGGAAGCATGTCGGCCACTAGTCCTCTACATACATGGAAAATTAAATTTAGAGTTCTTCCACTTAGTTACTAGAGGATCTACCTCTAAAGTCAAGGTATATGCATGGCTTTCCCACTAGGTTAGGGCATGGCCCTTTGTTTTCAGTCATGCAAATGAAATCTTATGTTCTTCCTCTATATGGTGAACATTGAAATAAACTTTTAATTGTTGCAACCAATGGTTTAGCTTTAGAGTTTCAATCTCACATTGATACAACTTAATAATGACCTTCACTTCCATTTCAAACAAGAACTGTGAATGGTTCATGACACTCGAACAAGGTTGACCTTTTTTTGGGTTCTTTCTTTAACCCCTTCTCAATTTCTTCCCAATCTCCTAATGTCCCCTCTAATCATACCTCTGCATTAGAAACTCCATCCTCTTTGAATAGTTCGAGCTTATTCTTCAAGGCTGCAATGAGGAGGTTCATGTTATGGTTTACATCTGCAAATTTTGCTTCCAGCCATGAAAACCTCTCCTTTGCAAGGTCGAGAGGGTTATTCAGAGATTCGTCTTTTATGACTTTTGGCTTAATCGACCCAAATTCCCGCTATTATCTAAATATACCCAAAGAAACATACTCTAATATCAATATGATATGTAAATTTTCATGGGTATCCCACTGGACAGTTCATCACAACAAATATGATAACATTATACTTAAAAATATGAAATTTCCACTAATGATTTATTTGTCTTTATATTTCTATATTTGTAAATTATTATTTATTGCATATGCATGCAAATACAATTATGTAGAAAATATAACCACGAAAAAAAAAACTCACAAACCATAATTAACACAAGATATATCTTGGAAAACTGTTTTAGGATAAAAACCAACTAGAAAGTGAGGCCACTTTGCTCTCTTTCTCTGAATAAAAAATGTATGCAGGTACAAATAAGTAAGGCCTATGGCTTATGGGCTATTATAGTGAACACATCCTCTCTATGCACTCTCTCCCTATCCCTCTTAGCTAGTATTCTCATCTATGGAACAATATGCATTGAAAAAGAATAAAACCCCTTTTCTTCCTAGTGGTTGGGTTATAACTATTTGGTATGTTTTATATTCTTTCCACGACTAAAATCTGGTGGACCCAATAATATTTGGGCAGACCAAAGGATGGGGGGCAGAACCAAAGATGGTGGGTCCACCTACCCATGGTTTTGTGCATGGGTTTTGCATATGGTTTTGGGCATGGTGGTTTTCTACCCATGGTATTTTGTAGATCTGGTCAAGGGAATTATGATTATGTTCTAATCAAGGGTTAATGGATTGGTGTTTATGAATGCTTTGACATGTATATATATGTATTGTAATATTGAAAGGAAAATAATGAAAAATCAATATGATAGTCCTGATTTTGGGATCCAGGGGAAAATCTATGCGTATATTTGTTTCACGTTCATGCCATGGTATATTTTATATTTTAAGGGTTTGTTTAAAGGTGATTTATGTATAGGGTGAAAAAAATACATTTGGTATCAGAGTTGTTTCACCTTCAGGGGGACACCTTTTCTACTGAGGGGTTTTGCTCGGGCCTGTGGTAGACCCTGTTCAGTGAGAGATCTGCGGGTTTGATTCTTGCAATGAAATAATATGACAAACAATGGAAAGATAGAGATCAAAAAATTCAATGGACAATGTTTTGAATTGTGGAAGCTCAAGATGGAAAATCTGTTGGTGTATAAAGATCAGTGGATTGTGGTAGATTCAGATACTAAACCAACAACAATGTCAACAAAAGACTGGGTGAATTGAATTGGAAGGTAAAGAGCACAATGCAGTTGTGTATCTCATATTTAGTATTGTTGAATGTATCAGGGGAAACTACAATAAATGTTTTGTGGGACAAGTTAGGGACTTTGCACCAATCTAAGTCTCTGGTGAACAAGTTGTTCCTGCGAAAAAAATTATTTATATATTTATTTTAGAGGTAAGGTCCCTAGTCCAATTTAGCCGTTGGCCTAGTTAGCCGTTGGAGGCTCTGCTAAAGCTATTTAACATGCAAAGCTGGATTTGGTTCTTCAACTTGTCCTGACAATGAACCACACTAGTTGGTTTGAAACACATCGACAAATGATAGATCTTGTGATTTACGCCGAAAAAGTTCTTAAACCTAATATGGATTAGAGAAGCCTCAATTCAACAAAATTGTATAACTTGAGCATGAAGGATGGAGCCTCGGTGACAAATAATCTAAACGCCTTTAATACTGTGGTAAGTCAGTTGTCATGAGTTGATATAAAAATTTCAGATGAAGATAAGTGCATCAGTTTGCTATGTTCTCTACCAGATTTGTGGAATAGTCTGGTTGTTACAATAGGTAACAATACAAGTACCTTGAATTTTGATGAAGTAGTCTCATCCTTGCTGTCGAAGGAGATGAGGTGGAAAAATATGGAGAACTGGAATGGAGATGCCATGTCTATATGAGGACAGTCCTAGAACATGTAACACTCTCCTCCCACATCTACCTAAGAAATTGTCCAACTAGGGTAAACATGTGACTAGAGGCCACCATGACATGATTTGACCTCCTAAGTCATATTAAGGAAGTGGAACTGACAGAAAAAAATGATACATACATCCAACATAAGCTTCATAATCCTCAGGAGACATGTTAGCCACTCAGACATCCTGTCCCTTGGTCCCACTGATGTTTTGGATCTCTTAGGCCATATTCGCTCTCATGCTATGGACAAGGGAGAGACCATAAAACCAAAGTCGCTTTCACAGGCCTGCCTGCCAACGACCAGAAAAGTTGCTAGTGCTATGCCAATGACTTTGGGATTTGAGCCAATTTTCAGGCCCAAACCCCAGGTTACTTCCCATAATTGATTCATCTCTTCAAATCAGCAAACCAACATGGAAATGACAGTTCTAAAGTAATCACTTGTTTAAGACTTTGAATGGACCCCTACTAGCCATGACAGGCATTTCATCAAACATATTGAAAATTGTAATCTATAGGTGTAATTAATAGTTATGAGCATAGGGGTCTCATACTTAGTTGAGAATCACCTAGAACCATTGATTCCTCAACACATCAATTTCCATTCCATCCATTAGGTCATAGATACATTGATCATTCAATTAGAAGGAAAAACATGACGAGAGCCACACATGGCTACTGTCATAAAATACATACATAACCAACATAATAGCAACAAAGATACTCATGAAAGTAAAACCATACAGACTACATATAATGCATCAAAATGATCATAGAAATACGACGAGAAATACCCTTTCATTAATGATGAAAAATCCAAACCCAAGATGGGACTTCCACGTTCCACCCGACTGTAGAATGGTTAAGCCAAATCTCTCTTCAGCCATTCACCCCCATGCCATATTCCAAGCATGAATGTGGGATTTCATAGAACACATCAATAAAAAACCATCCTGGGCTTCCAGAGGCCATCCAACTCAACCCATCAAACAATGATTTCAAATCACGGTCGGACATCACAAAACCATCATCAGATCGGTCTCTATCCAAGCCTTTCAGGTCTCCAGAGCATTTGTCCAACCAAGGCTCCAAGACTAGTAACTCAAACCAAAAGTTTTACCAGGTTCTAAAGCATTTGTCCAACCAAGGCTCCATGACTAGTAACTCAACCTAAGTTATTCCAGGGCTCTAGTGTGTTTGTCCAACCAAGGCTCCAAGATTCGTAACTCAACCCAAGCTAAGGAAACATGAGAACCAACCAAAAACACAACAATGAAAATAAACCCACAATCACCATGGCGATCTAGAAAATGTCAAGCCTAGGCAATCGATTGTCAATCCCGACCATCCTCCATGCCAATGACAGATCATAACCAAAAATCCACATGCATATGCCATGCATGCCAAAACTAGTGAAGGAAACATACATGCAACTTGGAATTTGCAAGAAAATCTGATGTAGCAGTTGATCCCGATGCCTTCTTGCGCTTAGAAACTCTTCCTTTGCCTCCTTGCTCCAAGAATCCAAGTATTCCACACCCTCCAAGAGTGCTCCAAGAAAACTCAAAGTCTTCAAGGGTATGAGAGAGAGAGAGAGAGAATAACGAGGGAGCTCCAAAATCGAAATGACAAAAGGTTACCAACTGTTCCTCAGAAGCCTTTTTTATGACGGAGGCCTCTATTTTCTTCATTTTCCATTATTTTCCTTCAATTTCCTCCTCACATGCAACCTGTGACCTTTCACCTCCCTTTTCTCCTAATTTCCATTATTTTCATAAATAAATGTGCCAAAAATTCCATTTTTCCTTTCCAAATCCTTAGCCATTTCCTTTTCCAATTTCCTTAGTAATAAACAATCACAAGTGATCCCCATCACTAGGATTTTGCCCAACATTCAACTTGGAATAAGTGTCCCATCATCCGTGGCTATTATTTTTCCTTTATTTACTTTTATTACATGAAATTTTCACAAGGGATGTTACAGAACCCTCCCCCTTGGGGGAACACCGTCCTTGGTGTTCAACAACACCTATAACCAGAAAAATGCCATAAGAAAAATATACTATCAATGGAGCTTTATAACTTATCTCGATGCAATATTTACAATGATCAACATGCCGAGAAGTAACCAACACAATAACATAATAACATGACATCCTAACAACATACTGCATAGTGGCTCTTTATAACACAACTCGTGGCAATATCTACATACATATACATATGCAAACAAACCAAAATCATCAAAACATATACCAAAACACATGCAAAAGCATATACCAAAACACCAAGCCAAAACCGTTTTACCTCAACTGGCAAACAAGGAAGGATACATAGCCCGCATTCCATCCACCATCTCCCATGTAGCTTCATTGGGCCCAAAGTGCTTCAATTGCACCTTAGCTTGTTCGATAGCTCTGTTCCAGAGCATAAGCACCTTTTTATGAAATATGCACTGAGGCTTCAGTTGGAATTATCCATTTGGTTCCACCTGCAGTACAGACCAGGCAATCACATGATCAACATCCTTAAAATACTTCTTAAGAAAATATACATGGAAAACATCATGTACTTTCATTGTTGGAGGCAATGCGAGTAGATAGGCTACTGGCCCAATCCTCTCAGTAATGTTGAAGGGTCCACTAAACCATGGTGCCAACTTGGCACATGATCCAATCCATAAGTAGCTCTTCCTCAGTTTGATGTGCAAGTACACCTGTTCCCCAACTTGGAACTCCTTGAACAACCTGTTCCGATCTGCATAGCTTTTCTTCCTATCTTGTGCTGCCTTTAGATTTTTCTTTATAACCTACATTTCCTATTCCATGTTTGCCAACATATCTGGTCCAATCAATACCCTATTAACTAGATCACTCCAACTAATAAGAGTGTTGAAACTCCTCCCATACAATGCCTCAAAAAGACTCATCCTCAATGACTCCTGATAACCGTTGTTGTATGCGAACTCTACCATAATCTTCCCACTTCCACTACTGATGCATCATATACATCCTCAACATGTCCTCCAATATCCTATTGACCCTCTCTGTTTGTCCATATGTCTGCGGATGATACGCTGTGCTAAAGGCCAACTCTGTGCCCAAACCTGCAAACAACTCCTTCCAAAGCTTGGAAGTGAACTTCACATCCCTGTCTGACATAATAATCTTTGGAAGACCATTCAATTTGTCCACATCTCGAATGAATACCTATGCTACATCGCTAGCTGAGAACGTAGACTTGACAGAATGAAATGTGTAACCTTCATCAACCTGTCCACAATAACCATAATGGAATCACCTTGTCTCAATTCCTTTGGCAACCCTGTGATGAAGCCCATGGAAATAACTTTCATTTCCACTTTGGAATCACAATCGGCTGTAGCAGTCCACCTGGATGTTTACATTATGCTTTCACTCGCTGATAATCGAAACATCTAGCCACAAACTCTGCTACATCCCTTTTCAAATTCGGCCAATAATAAAATCTCTTCAGTACAGTTAATTTCTTTTGATAACCTAGGTGATCTGAATAAGGTTTCACATGAAATTCCCTCAAGATCACCTTCTTGAGCTCACTTTTATCTGGTACATATATCCTATCTTGGAACCTAACCAACCCATCTGCTCTAAGACAATAGTCCAGACCTTGTGCACCTACACTGTACTTGTACTTGTACCACTACCTATACATGTACCTACATATGTACCTGTACCATCATCATCCTGTTGCAACTTGTGCATAATCTCCATATACCTGACATCTTGTTGACCCGCCTGGAAGATCCTATCTATAGATTTGTCCCATAGGAGCTCATAACTTCCAAGTGATTTACTTGTACCCGTCTGCTGAGAGCATCTACCACCCTATTCTCTTTACCTTTGATGTACCTGATCTTGAAACCAAAATCACAGATCACGGCCAACCATCTAGCCTACCTGGAATTCAGATTCAGATGGTCAAACAAATACCTGAATCTAATCTGATCACTCATAAATATAAACCTCCTACCAAGAAAATAATGTCTCCACATCTTGAATGCATGTATGATCGCTGCTAACTCACGATCACGCGTCAAGTAGTTCTGCTCATGCTTGTTTAGTTTCCAAGACTCATAGCATACCACCTGTCCATCCTACATAAGGAATCCACCAAGTCCTCTCTTGCAAGCATCTGTGTATACCACAAACTCTTTGTCTAGATTTGCAATCTGTAGTACTGATGCATGTGTCAACAACTGCTTGAGTTTCTCAAAGATAGCCTCACACTCCTCAGTCCATTCGAACTTCTTACATTTCCTTTACAATGATGTGATAGGATAAGAAATTTGCGAGAAGTTTGTGATGAACCTCCTATAGTATCCTGCCATACCCATGAAAGATATCACCTCATCCACAATCTTAGGAGCTACCCACTCCATGATGCCTCTTATCTTTTCTGAATCTACTGGAATTCCCTCCTTGGAGACAACATGCCTCAAGTAGTGTACCATAGTTTGAAAGAAACTACACTTGCTAAGCTTAGCATACAACTGATGCTCTCTCAACAACCTCAACACTGATGTTAAATGCTTGGCATGATCTTCCTCATTTTTAGAATATACCAATATATCATCAATGAACAAAATAAAAAAACTTATCCAAATACAGACGTAACACACTATTCATCAAGCACATGAATGTAGTTGGAGAATTAGTTAATCCAAACGGAACAACAATAAACTCATAATGCCCATACCTGATCTGGAACATAGTCTTGTAAATATCCTCCTCTTTGATGCGTATCTGATGGTATCTAGATCTCAAATTGATCTTCGAAAACACTACTGCTCCCTCCAGCTGATTGAACAAGTCATCAATCCTCAACAAAGGGTACCTTATCTTGATAGTCACTTTGTTCAACTGCTTGTGGCAAATGCATAATGTTATTGTTCCATATTTATTCTTTACGAACAATACCAGTGCGCCCCATGGTGATATACTTGGCCTAATGTATCCCTTGTCCAACATTTCTTTCAACTATAACTTTAACTCAACAAACTTAGGCGTGCTCATCCTATGAAGGGATTTTGATGCCGGAATTGGCCCTAGTACTAACTCAATAGAAAAGTCTACCTCCTTTTTAGGTGGAAACTCTGTAATGTCCTCAGGAAATACATCCTTAAACTCTTGTAAAACTGGGTACCTGCTCAACACATCTATATCCTCAACTTCCTTACCCTTATCACTGGAAATGTGCACTGTGAATAGCTTACACCCTTTCTTGTGACTACACTTTGCGTGCATAATTGTCACCGTCCTAACTGATGTAGATTTCTTCTTACCCTGTAAGACTCTTGGTTCTCCATTATCATCAACACACTCAATGGCTTTGTCATAACAATCTACCTTAGTTCTATGAAGATACAACCAGTCCATTCCTAACAACATATTGTATGAACCCAATGGTAATACATTCAAATGTGCTGCGGTATGCATACGATTCAAGTCAGATGCACAAGCTCTTATCCAATGATGAAATAGTTTCTTCGTAATTGTGTCTAATTGCACTAACCAAGACTCTACATGTGATTCCTATCTCAAACTGCACTTGTTCACCAAGTCAAGACTAACATAACTATAATTAGATCTAGGCATAATCAAGATAGAAATAACTTGATCACAAAACTTACCATCCATCTTAATGATAGATGCCTTATGCTCTGCCTATTTTTTATCCAGTGCTGCATAGATGCGTGGAATACTCTGACCAACATCTCCAATAGTTTGTGCCTCCTACGCATTGTATATCTTAGGCCTACCACTCTGGTACTATGGACAATCCTTCCTACGATGATCTCCTCCACAAGTCCAACACCGCACGGGATCGTTATTTTGCTCCTCAAATATGTGTCCCTATCCTCTATTTGATGCATTGAACCTCTTGGGTGGTGCAACATTCTCCTTGTTACCTATGTCCTATGGTCGTACTCACTTGTTGCCCCATTTTCCTTTATTCTTTGCATTACCTCTCCAGTCTGGCTTAGTCTCAATTCTGTGCTTCGATTGTTCATAGCAATGCTTCAATTTTCAGATAACCTCCTCCAATGATCTAGGTTCATTGAACTCAATCCTATATTTGAATGCAACCAATAACCCACTAATTAATCTATGAATCTTAGCCTTCTCCTCCTTGAGGTAAGGCACATAGCTCAACAACTCCAAGAATCTGCAATTTTAAGAAATTATTCATTCCTAGCAACCATGACTTTGCATATTGTGATTTCTTTACCTATCCATCAAAAGTAGTTGGATTTTATTTCTTAAACTCATATGGAAAATATCCCTTATCGCTCCTCCTGTAAGGACGATATTGATGACGATAATAATGCCCATCTGAATCAGAACTAGAATCATACCTCTGTCTATCCCTTCTCCTATCTTGAGTGTCCAATAATCTGTCATCTCTAATTGTGTCATCTATATATGATCTGTGACCACCATGTGATTTACTACCATATGCCCCATTAGTTCTATCCTCCTATTCATGGCTGATCTGAAGTGGTCCCTGTCACTGCAAATATGACAAGCTCTGAAGTATGAATACATTTACCTTTGCTAAGTTTTCCTGTGCCTGTATGATTTTGTCATTATCTTCCTTACAAATCCTTATCTCTTCCTTTGATCTTCTCAGTGTAACTGCCAAATCACAAGGGTTCCCAACACTGTACTGCTCTTCGGATTCATAAGGAGAGTCTTTGTAGTCAACCATCTTGCTAGCCATTTGATATTTCTTCCTGCAAGGTATATCATGTCAGCTAAACCAAATCACAATAAACCAACGCACCTTAATATAGCTCAGGGAGGATACCTTATCTACAAGATCAACAAATCAGCGTGATACATGTATAACATAATCATAACAACATATAGAAACATGAAACATAATAATATGACCATGCACTCGTCATTCTAGCTAGGGTCCAGTCATTAATGCATGACCTCAACAACAACACACACCACAACCTCATGCATGACAACCACCACTACATTATTGTACACTTGACCACATGAAAACGTGAACATGCATAAGCAATGCATAACCATCCGCACATACGCATAAGCACATATGATCAAGCATGAGTGAACGATACTTGAAATCAAACTTGCAAGAATGATGCATGCAACCGAGCATACAAGAATGTAACCAAACATGCAAGAATGTAACCAAGCATACTATAACGATACATGTAAGCGACATAAATCGACATGTAAGCAGTCATACACTCACGATGTTGCATTCCACCACAACAACTTCAAGTTCCACATGACGACATCACTACAACCATGATTAAAATCATGCAAATGCAACAAGCACATGGAATGCAACTGTGAGAGATACACATGAAACTGACATGCCTCAATGACTAACACATATCTGATCTGGTCTGAGGGGTGAACCATGCTTTGATACCACTCTGTAACACCCTCCTCCCACATCTACCCAAGCAACCGGCCAGCTAGGATAAACATGTGACGAGAGGCCACTATGATAGGATTTGACATCCTAAGTCACATTAAGGATGTGGAACCAATGGAAACACACCATATAGACGTCCAACATAAGCTTCAGAATCCTCAGGAGACATGTCATCCACTCAGACAACCTATCCCTGGGTCCCACTGATGTTTTGAATCTCTTAGGCCACAGTAGCTTGCATGTTATGGGTAAGGGAGCTACTATAAACCCAAAGTATCTCTCACAGGCTTGCTTGCCAGCGACCAAAGACCAAAGTTACCAGTGCTATGCTAGCGACTCCAGGATTTGAGCCACTTTTTCAGGCCCAAAGCCTAGGTCACTCCAGAATTGATTCATCTCTTCAAATCAAAAAACCAACATGGAAATGACAATACTAAAGAAATCACTTGTTCAAGACCTTGACTGGACCCCTACTAACCATGACAGGCATTTCGTCAAACATATTGCAAATGTGTAATCTAGAGGTGTAATTAATAGTTCTGAGCATAGGGGTCTCATACTTAGCTGAGAATTGCTAAGAACCATTGATGTCTCAACACATCAATTTCCATTCCATCCATTAGATCATATATACATTGATCATTCAATTACAAGTAAAAGCATGATGAGAGCCACACATGGATACTATCATAAAATACATACATAAGCAACATAATAACAAAAAATATACTCACAAAAGTATAGACATATAGACCACATATAATCAATCAAAATGCTCATAGAAATATGAGGAGAATAACCTTTCATTAATGATGCAAAATCCAAATTCTCGATGGGACTTCCACGTTCCACTTGACCATAGAATGACTGAGCCAAATCTCTCTTCATTCGTTACCCCCTGTGCCATATTCCAAGCATGAATGTGGGATTTCATAGAACACACCAATAAAAAACCATCCAAGGCTTCCAGAGGCCATCCACCTCAATCCATGAAATAGTGATTCCACCTCACAGTCGGACATCACAAAACCATCATCAGATCGATCTCTTTCCATGCCTTCTAGGGCTCTAGAGCATTTGTCCAACCAAGGCTCCAGGACTAGTAACTCAACCCAAGCTAAGGAAACATGTGAACCAACCAAAAACACAACAATGAAAATAAACCCATGATCACCATGGCTATCTAGGAAATGGAAAGTCTAGGCAACCCACTGTGAATCTCGATCATCCTCCATGCCAATGAAATATCACAACCAAAAAATCCACATGCATATGCCGTGCATGCCAAAACTAGTGAAGGAAACATACATGCAACTCGGTACCTGCAAGAAAATTTGATGTAGCTGCTGATCCCAATGCCTTCTTGCACTTTCTTGCTCTTCCTTTGCCTCCTTGCTCCAAGAATCCAAGTATGCCACACCCTCCAAGAGTGCTCCAAGAAAACTCCATTTCTCCAAGAGTATGTGAGAGAAAGAGAACAATGAGAGAGCTACCAAATTGAACTGAAAAAGGGTTACCAATTGATCCTCAGAATCCTTTTTATGAATGAGGCCTCTATTTTCTTCATTTTCCATTATTTTACTTCAATTTCTTCCTCACATGCAACCTGTGACCTTTCACCCCCCTTTTCTCTTAATTTCCATTATTTTCATAAATAAATGTGCCAAAAATGCCATTTTACCTTTCCAAAGCCTTAGCCATTGCCTTTGACAATTTCCTTAGCCATAAACAATCATAAGTGATCCCCATCACTATGATTTTTCCCAACATTCAACTTGGAATAAGTGTCCCATCATCTGTGGTTATTATTTTGCCTTATTTACTTTAATTACATGGAATTTTCACTAGGGTTGTTACAGAACATAAAAAAATAAGTCCTTGCATGGGACATATAAATCTAGAGGGAGATCTAAATCTCCAGGAAAACTTGTAAAGGCGTGCTGGGAATGCGGAAAGGAAGGGCATTGCAAAAAGGACTATAGATCTGAAGCTCCTAAGAAAGGAAAGGGATCTGATGATGCTCCTTTTATAGAGGTGAAAACTACCTCAAATGAAGGTGGGTATGTGTGCTTGGCTTCTTCTTCAAGTATACATGTAGATCATGAGGCATGGTTGATTGAATCAAGTGCATCGTTTCACTTCACTCCCCATAGGGAGTGGTTTTGTGAGTATGAGAAATATAATGGTGGTGATGTCTACTTAGGGGATGGTAGGAAGACCAAAATCTTCAGACGTGGAAAAGTCACACTGAAGTTGCAAGTTGGAAGGATTAGAACACTTCCTCGTGTTCTGCATATTCCTGCATTGGCTAGAAATCTGATTTCTGTACGCAAGATGGATGATGCAGGTGTAAATACAATGTTCGAGAAGATACCTACAAGATGGTTCCAGAAGCACTGATATTGATGTGGGGAGTTTAGATTGGAACTCTATACAAGCTTCTGGGTAGCACTGTTATTGATGGGTGCAATAGTTATGTGGTCCCTAAAAGTGGAGCATAAAACCTAGTGCTCTTGGGAGAAAAAGACCATGTTATTGTTGATTTTTGGGTAACATCGGATGTGCTCTAGATCCAAACTTTTGTGGAGGGGCTAGAACACGAGATCTCCAAGACCCATAAATTGTTTGGTGAAATTTCACCTGGATTGTATTTTATTAAAATAATTAATATTTTTAATGTGGTTCCTAAGTCTAAACTTAGAAAAATTTAAAAATGAATGGGTAGTAATAAAAATATGGGTGAGAAGATTCTAAGAGACGAAGATCAAGTCTAATTTAATCTTAGTCATTGATTAGAGATTAGATCACAACCGTTGATTTCTCAATAGGAAAAATATAAAGGAGGGGTTGGGTTTAGTTGGAGAACACACACAGTGAGAATAACACTTGAGCTAGATCAAAATTCTAGGGCGTAGTTTGCTGAGAATTTCGAAGTGAGCTTCTAGTGTAGAGTGGGGCAATTTGGTAGTGGGACTTATGTCCAAGGCGGAAAATACATAGCAGAGAGGCAGCACAACACCAGGGAGAGACAACGCAGCTCCAGGAGGGTGACGAAGAGGCTAGAGGGATGATGCAGTCACTTAGAGGCAGCACTGGGGTTTCTGTGAGGAAAATTAGGCATCAATTCAACAGATCAATTTCTAAGCTGGGAATGATCACTGGGAGGGTGACACAGTTCCAGTGTAGAGCTAGGAGTAGCTATCACTACACAACACTGGGGACAACGTAGTCACATATGGGGTTTGTTAATTCAGTTGCTGGATCCACCAAAATATCTGTCTCTGGATAGAGGTACTTCTGCCAGGTTTATTCTCTGTTGGGTGAGCCAGATTTGGCACCCTAGTTGTATTCAGAAATCTATTTAATAATAAAACCCTCATATCTGCTGCATCGATTTTCCCACACTGGGTTTTTCCGAGGACGTTTAGTTCAAAAATAAGTGTTTCCTTTGTGTGATTATCTCATTTATTTTTTAGTACTTGATCTGTATATTGGTGTAGGCTACAGTGTATTTGCATTAGTATTTTCTAAAGATTTATGAAAATAACTTGTTAAAATGAAGAACACAAGTAGATAATGCAAATCAATTTACTGAAGTAGGATTTTTGGTTTGTTAGATTCAAAAATTTTCACATGGTATCAAAGGGATTGTATATCAAGGAGGATTGAAGCCATCAACAAAAGGATAGAGGAGAATCTGGGCATGAAAACAGTTATCCTGAGAGACAACGCAGTTTCTGGCCGAGGGAGAAAAGGAGGGGTGACGTAGTCACCAAGGGAAGCTCACGCAGATCCTGCTTCAGCTTGGTTGGGTGATGCTATTGTTGTAGAGAGCAGCACAGTGATTATTGGGCCAACGTAGAGAGTGTTGAGTCTTATTTTCCTAATTGTTGTGGCTAGAGGTGCAACGTAGATTTCATCTGGAGTTGTTGGTGGGGTGTTGATTCTGTTGGTGCATAACAATACCTGGTTGGGTAGAAGCAAAGTAGAGGGAATTAGTTCCTCAAAAGATTTGTTGCCAAGAAATCTAGATCTAGTGCTGAGCAACAAAAAAGAGAGATTAGAGAGGAGTGGTTTGATGGTGGTTGGCAAAAGGATTTCCGTGAAGAAAATCGAAATCCAGAGGGAGCTTGTTCCTTAGAGGATTTCTAGCACCAAAGAAATCTAGATCCGAGTTTTGCTGGGGAAGTAGCCAAAGTGGGAAAAGAGAACTAGTTCGACATTCATTTGAGTAGAGATGGTCATTAACGGACTAAGGGATCGGGACGGGTTGGATGGAGCAGCCAACTTCGTCATTTGGAAGGCCAGGATCCTGGTAGTTTTGGATAAAAATCACATCAAGGATTATGCCTTGAGGACGGTCGATGTTTTGGTTGATGCTAATCCTCTCAAGAAGTACAAGGAGGCTTAGGCAAAAGTGAAGTGCATGATATTGGATGGGGTCAAGGATCATGTGATCCCACATATTGCTGAGAAAGATACAACAAGGGAAATGTGGTAGGCCTTGACCACATTGTACGAGGGAACTTCCGTTCAGTGGAAGATGTTGCTTGAGAGTCAGCTAAGATAGATTTAGATGTAGAAGGGATAAGAAATCGATCCCTTCCTTCTCAGGTTGCAAAGGATTCGTGATTAGCTAACTTCCATAGGGTCCACACTAGATCCTGAATTTATGGTCAGGACTACCCTGAATGCAGTCACTAAATACTGGGAAACCTTTGTCCAAAGCATCTTGGGTAGGGCTACTCTTCCCAATTCGAAGGAGATGTGGGAAGCTCTTTGACAAGAAGAGATTAGATAGTTGACCAAGGTGGGAAGAAGCAGTAAATGGATCAAAATCAAGAAGGAGGAAGAGGAGGATGCAGCGCTCGCATTAGCGGGACAATAAGGGCAGCAAAAACGAAAGAAGAAGGACATATCCAAAGTCATATGCTTCAAATATTGAGAAATGGGCCATTTCACCACTCAGTTCCATCAGAACAAGGGAAAAGAAGAGAAGTATGACTCAAAAGTTGCACTACCACAAGCTAACAAAGAGGACGATGATGATTGCGCCATAAGTGCTCATGCACCTCTAGAGAAGAGGTGGGGTGATATTGAGTTGTATTCAGGAGGACTACAGAGGAGGGAAGGATACTTGATGTGTCCAAATTCTTGTATCATATACAACTGCATGATCCCTTAATGAACGTAGTAGAATGACAAGAGTCAGTTGGTGCGAGGGATGATGGAGAAACAGTGGCAGAGATAGAGTGCCAAAGTTTGAAGTAGTGTAGTGGAATGTTGCAATAGTACAAAAGGCACAGAGTAGATACAACAACAAAGAATAGCATTATAGGGTCAACACATATTAGCAGCAGAGGTAGATTCAATTTCAAAGGGCATCTACACTTACCAACATGTTAGATTTTGGGTGGTTTTTTAGTTGCTTACGTCCCAACAACAGTTAGCAATGGCAGTGCTATTGGTACCATGATGTAGCATATTGAGAGGGAGATGCAATATAGATGTAGTAGTGACAATTGTAGTGTCATGGGCAGTAGTATAGGTTGCAGTAACGCAGTGGATGAAGGGCAGCAGGTCGAGCATCAGCAGCACAGAGGATCGATTTCCTGGATCAGTGTGATACTTCTGTTGGGAAGTATTGCTAGAGCACATTCCTCGCTAAGAGGGAGTGTTGATTTTTGGGTAGCATCGGATGTGATCTAGCTATGAAAGTTTGTGGAGGGGCTAGAACACATGAGATGTCCAAGACCCTGAAATCGTTTGGTGAAATTCCACCCGAATTGTATTTTATTAAAATAATTAATATTTTTAATGTGGTTCCTAAGTCTGAAATTAGGAAAATTAAAATATTAATGGGTATTAATAAAAATATGTGTGAGAAGCTTCTAAGAGACGAGGATCAAGTCTAATTTAATCTTAGCTATTGATTAGAGATTAGATCACGACTGTTGATTTATCAACAAGAAAAGTATAAAGGAGGGCTTAGGGTCAGTTGGAGAACACACACAGTGAGAGCAACACTTGAGCTAGATCGAAATTCTAGGGAGTGGTTTGCTGAGAATTTTAGAGTGAGCTTCTAGTGCAGAGAGGGGTAGTTCGGTAGTGGGAATTTTGTCCAAGGCTGAGAATTCACAGCAGAGAGGCAACAAAACACCAGGGAGAGACAACACAACTCCAAGAGGGTGACACAGAGGCTAGAGGACTCATGTAGTCACTTAGAGGTAACATTGGGGTCTCTGTGAGGTAGATTAGGCATCAGTTCAACAGATCGATTTCTGAGCCAAGAAGGCTCACTGGGAGGGTGATGACTATAGGAGGTGATGCAGTTCTAGCGCAGAGTTGGGAGCAACCATCATCGCATAACACTGGGGACGACTTAGTCACCTGTGGGGTTTGTTAATTCAGTTGATGGATCCGCCAAAATATCTGTCTCCGAATAGAGGTACTTTTGCTGGGTTTATTCTCTGTTAGGTGAGCCATATTTTGCATCCTAGTTGTATTAAAAAATCTCCTTAATAATAAAACCTTCATATCTATTGCACCAGTTTTCCCACACTTGGTTTTTCCAAGGACGTTTAGTCCAAAAATAAGTGTGTCCATTGTGTGATTGTCTCATTTATTTTTCAGCACTTGAACTGTATATTGGTGTAGGCTATAGTGTATTTGCATTAGTATTTTATGAATATTTATGAAAATAACTTGTTAAAATGAAGAACACAAGTAGGTAATGCAAATCAATTTACTGCAGTAGGATTTCTGGTTTGTTAGATTAATTTTTTTTTACAGTTATGGCATCAAAGGCTTACACATATTTGAGAGAAGGGCCTTCAAATACCACATGGTAATGCTATGGTAGAAGGTATGTCTAATTACTCTCTAGATTTCGATTTCTGTGAACATTGTGTATATGGGAAGAAAAATCGAGTGAGTTTCCTCTCTGGTGTTAAGAGGGAAAAAGGGATATTAGAGCTTGTGCATAGTGATGTGTTTGGACCTCTGTCGGTTCCATCACTGGGTAAGTTTGTGTACTATGTCTAATTTATATATGAATACTCGAGGAATATATGGATATATTTTCTTTGGAAGAAATTTGAAGTCTTTGATAGGTTTAAAGAATTCAAGGCTCTTGTAGAAAATCAGAGAGAGAAGAACATCAAGGTGTTAAGGACAAACAATGGTGGAGATTTATGAAAGAAGGAATTTAAATATTCTGTAAGAAGTGTGGTATAACATGATGAAAGATTTCTCCATACACACCTCAACAAAATGGAGTTGCAAAAATAATGAACAAGAAGTTGAGTGAAAAGGCAAGAAACACGCTCAATGGTGTCGAGTTAGGATAAAAATTTCTGGGCAGAGGTGGTGGAGTCTGCATGTTACATGGTTAACAAATCACCTTCATCAGCGTTGGAGGATAAGACTCGACATAAGGTATGGATTGTTAAGAAACCCTCTCTTTCACATCTAAGGGTATTTCGCTGTGATGCATATGTACATGTTCCAAAGGAGAAGAGAACCAAGTTGGATAGTAAATCTGAAAGGTGCATATTTATTGGGTATAAGGATGGTTTAAAAGGTTATAAGTTTTGGAACCCAACAACAAGGAAGGTTGTGTACAACCAAGATGTGGTGTTTAGAGAGGTGAAAGATGTTATTAAACATGAAGTCCTACCAAAGGAACTTGAGAAGATAGAATTTGAGCTGAAGGAGGAAGAATCCGACTCTACAATAGAACAAGAATCAGAAGAGGAACAACCACAAACTCCAGTTTTGAGGAGATCAGTTCGAGAGGGAAGGAAACTAGAAAGGTATAATCAATATGATTTTTGTTCAAATTTTGCTTTATCTATGACTGATGATGATCCTAGAACTATCATGGAGGCAGTGGAGTCAAAGGATGGAAAACTCTGGAAAGAGGCCATGGTTGGTGAAATGGCATCTTTGGACAAAAATGAGGCTTGGGATTTGGTGGAGTTGTTAGCTGGAAGGAAACCCACTGGCAACAAATGGGGGTTTAAGAAGAAGATGAATGTAGAAGGCAACATGGAGAAATACAAAGCTTGATTGGTAGCAAAAGGTTATTCCCAGGGGTTGGGAATTGATTTTTGTCATCTATTTTACTTGTTGCCAAGTTAGCTTCTATTAGATTGATTTATTTGTTGTTGTTGCATTTGATTTTGAGGTAGAATAGATGGATGTCAGGACACCATTACTTCATGGGGATCTAGAATAAGAGAACTAGATGAAGCAACCAAAAGGATTTGCAATGAAGGGTAAGAAAGAACTGGTATGCAAGTTAAAAAAGTCTATGTATGGGTTAAAAAAATCACCAAGTATGTGGTATCAGAGATTGACACATATATACGGGGACTTGGCTTCACAAGAAGCAAAGTGGATCACTGTGTGTATTTTAAATTAATTGGTGATCGCGTTACTTATTTGGTCTTGTATGTGGATGATATGTTGTCGATTAGAAGTAAATTATCCAAGATTTGAAGACACAATTGTCCTCCAAATCGACATGAATTATCTTGGTGCTACAAACTATATTTTGGGCATGGAAATTATATGAGATCGAGCAAAGAGGGAGCTCAATTAAACCAAAGGAAGTATGTCGAGACAATATTGCAGAGGTTTAATATGTAGGATAGTAAACCAATGAAGGTTCCTATTCCTGTAGGTGTAAAGTTATCTATTGAACAATGTTCCAAGGCACAAGAAGAGGAAGAGGACATGTCCCATGTTCCATATGTGAATGTAGTTGGTAGCATGATGTATGCAATGGTATGTACTAGACCATAAATTGCACATGCAGTGGGAGTATTGAGTAGGTTTATGTCAAAACCAGGGATTGATCATTAGACAACAATGAAGTGAGTTTTCAGGTATTTGTGTGGCACTGGTGATTATGGTTTGTGCTACCAAGGAAGACTAGGATTGGATAGAGTTTTGGACATTTGTGGCTTTGTTGATGCAAATTGGGTTGGAGATATATATTAGAGAAGATATACAAGTAGGTATGTATTTAACCTATTTGGAGGAGCAATCAGTTGGATGATCAAGAGACAATCTGTAGTGGTACCTTCAACTACAGAGGTATAATACATGGCAGCCACTCATGCAAGCAAGGAAGTAGTTTGGAAAGGTGTTACTGGTAAAGGTGGACACTTTGAAGAATGTTGCAGATGCATTGAAAAAGTCTATGAGCACTGATAAATTTTCTTGGTGTTACGCCAGACAAATCCCTCTTATGGACAAGAGCGATCTCCCTAGATCCTTGACGGAAACTAGAAACAAGCAAGACAATTGAACTGAATTCTTCCATAAGTTTGACTTGTTTGAATGATAAGAATTAAGGCTAATGGATGATCCTCTTACATATTTCATGAAATGCTTGATGAATATCCCTTGTTGTTATTTGATGCAGCTCCTCAATGGTTGAAAAGCCCTGCAACCATAGACCATAAAAGGATCAAAAGCATATGCGATATTAAAATCCAAACAAAAAGTAACCTAATGACCAAGGAAATTAGGAATTGAATTTTCCTTAATAAACATTCTAAACAATCATAAACTGTTCATCATTCTAATAAGACATATCAATGGGAGAAAGTGTTCATTTGTATTAATCAAAGATAAAGAGAAGCCTTACAACCTTTGCCTTGATGCCATGAGGTCCCTCCCAAATGCCTTCAATATCCTCCTTAGATGACAAGCTTTCCAATCTGAAACTAACAACATAGGTTTATCTTCTCTAAGTTTTGACCTCCTCAATGCCTCTATCCTCTAGTCATTTTATAGGCTAAGAGGAAGAAGTTTCAGATCCAAAAGAGGAGGATGAGACCCCTTAATTGAGGGATTAGGTTTCAATGAGGAAAGAGATTAAGATGCATCATCTCAGGGTTATAGTTCGAATAGTCATCACTTGGAAGCTTTCAGTTGGGAAATATTCGACCAACTATGTTTCTAGAATGTAATTTTTATTTTTACTTTCTTGAATTCACCTATCGTGTTTATAGTGGCAGATAAAGCACAACCCTGTGATGTTCTCAGAGTTAATTCCAGTGAATGCATGGGGAAATCTAGTAAAATCAGCACAGGTGAAACTTAACAAGGTGTGATGGCTATTTTCCCCAAATTTCTCATCTACTTCAAGATATTTTTGGTTGTTTTAATTCTACGGGAGTTCATTCAAGCATGTTCACGGATGGTAAAAAGACCCATAAACTGATCAAGTGTCATGGCGACAAATTGACATGTGACAGATTGCCCCCTAAAGTGCGAAGTCTATAAAATAAGTTTAAAATATTGAATCGATTTATCATCCCAAGGATAAGATCAGAGACAATGGTTAGAAACCTGCAAGGAACATTTAAGGATTACAATGCAAATGTATATCAATAATCATAATTGAGGTAGGAATTCCCATACTTAGATTAAAGCGAACTCAATGAACAAGCGTGGAAAAACCAAAATCATATAGAGAGTAGAGGAAACATGGATGCATCTGATGAGCACTAGTATTGCAGCAAGAATGCTGCAACTCCTAGAGCTGCCAACTTTACTTTATCAACTCGGGGTTCGTACAAACTTGGAGGTGACAGTGCTGGATACACAAGTAAAAGTGATGGTTTTTCCTTTTGTCACTGCTTATTTGGCTAGAGACCACTAGAGTTCTCAAGACAGACTTCTATGGATTTAGAAGAAGCTTGATTACTAATGAAAGAAAGAGAAATCTACTCTAGGAGAAAGCTTGTCTACTGCAATAAGGAAAATGATTGAAATCCAATGCTAAAAACACACCATTTCCTAACTAACTGCTGAGAAACTATGCTTTACAAGAATGCCAAGGTAAAATGTATGAAATACTATTTTCATAAGCATGGAAGTTCAAAACATCAAACATCACTACTGTGCATGTAAAGGATTGAAATAAATCTATTTTTTTCTTTTTATTCTTTTTATGGAAAAATAAGTGTGAAAGCTAATCTCTTTTGGTGGTGTGGAAGGTGGCTTAGGGATGGTGGTGGATGGTTGGAAGGTTTGGGAGACCCTTAGGTGACCTTGTGTGGCTTCCTAGAGGTTTTCCCTCAATTTGGCCTCAAAACAGGCCACTACAGGAAAACCTACAGGATGTCCTAAAAACCTACAGGATTCCCTGTATTCCTACAAGATACAACCGAGAGAAAAACGATGGGTGCTGTAGGTGATGGAAGGCTTAGGGAAGGTCGTTGGTGGATGGAATGGAGTGAGAAAATGCCTAGGATCATTCAGAACTTAAAACCAAGGTTGGGATATGGTTGGATTTGCTCAACATGCTTGGAGAAGTTTCCATGTAAAATGATGAAATTGGTGAAGGTCTTAGTGAAAGAAAGGAATGATTATGGATGGATGAAGTTGGAAGGAGGTTGCTTGCTATGAAATCTTTCTCTACTTATGGAACACCTGCACTACATCAAACAATGATATTTTCCCAAAAATCATGTAAACAAGAAGAATTTCAATGAGCTAGAAAAACAGAGTTTAATGAGCTAGATGTCTACTTCATGCATGAGGAAAATTTGTAGAATAAGATGAAGTCATTGATGAGATCTCTTGTAAGGCTGAAAATGGAAGAAATGGTAATTAAATCCTACACTTGCAAACTGATCAAGTGCTGGTTCAAGTATAGTAAACTCAAAATTCTATGAGAAAGTAGAAATCTGTCTTTTTGGGGCTGCATAGGGCTCCTTTCCTCAAATCATGATCCCTGAAGGAAGAGATGAGGCCAAGACACCCACTGATAGCTTTTTGATACTCCTTTTATCCCTTATAACCTGCTGCTGAAGTAAAGCACAAATGGAAGCAAACTAATAAACAAACTAATCACATCTACTCTACTTGCAGTCAAATACTTCTAAGGACAATTTAACAATGAATCTATGAAACTAATCTAAGCATACAGATACAAGAAGAGGAGCTTTTTCTACTAGGGTAGATCCCTAACCCAAGAGCTTCAACCTTTTGATTTAACTCAGTATTGGATCATGAAAAAGCTCATTCTCATTATCAAAATAGAAAATTACATAGCAATGTCTTCCACAAGTCTGGAGCTCAAAAAATAACTAGTGTTTTTACAAAAAAAATTCAAATCCTAATGAGGCTCTAGGCATATTTATTTATACAACTGAAGTCTCCAAAAACTTCCTTAAATCTAGGGAGGCTTGGCTCCCAAACTTGAGATGAAATAACTCTTTGACTATCACTTGCTCGACTGCCTTTTGATCTTCATGACTTGGCTGCTTGTACTCCGAGCTAGTGTGATTGATGAACGGATATTAAAATGAGGGAGGAGTAAATGAGGAGGATTTACCTCCTACAATCTCTCTTCTTGTCCCATTCGAGTTTTAGCCTTTAATCTTGCTAAAATTCCTCGATTTTCTCTCACAAACCTGCATTTAATGCACATTAGTCCACTAGGCAAAATATCTCACTTTGACTCATCTTATTAAACAAAATATAATCAAAACATGTAATAAGTTGTGAGAAGAGTTGATTTTACTAATCTAGGAGGTGAATGAAGGTCCATATAGTTACCCAATGATGAGGCTCATCAACATCCATCTGTCATGAATGGGTCTACATAATCATGAATATAAAATCTCCTCGCAACCTGGATTAATGAAACTAGATCTAGGGTCTTGATCTCCATCTCTCGATCCACATTATGAATCTAACCATGTGAGTGAATGTTTCGAATTCAAACATGGTAGAAACCACTTGATTACTGATCAATGATTTGAACCGTTAACAAGTGCGAGAGAAACCACCAATAATGACAATTGTTATCAAGGTACTTCGAGTACAATCTATGAAGTGCGAATCACTGATCTGAAGTCGAATGATCATAGAATCATTTGATTGAAGGCCAAAGATGAGAACCTGTCATCGAAGGTGAGAAACCTTCCATTAGGGCATGCAGGTCTCAAGGCACTGAAGGTTTCTAGATCAACTTATAGATAATGAGATGAAGTCAATAGGAAGCGACCCATCATAGGAAAGTATATGACACGAAACACAATGTCAATAATTGAAAATAGTTTCCAAGGATTGACTCAAGGATGGACGACGCGATTGAAGGCTAGAATTCTCAAAGGAACTTGAACTAAGGTTGAACTTCTCTTGAACACATAACGAAACAACAATTGAGTGGCAGCATTTGACTTAATGATATTACCAAAAACCATAAATCCTTTCAATGAGGTTTGGTTAATTTTAAACAAATGGATTTTCCAACCCATACATGAAAGTGATGGAGTGTCATGTTCAAGAGCGACATGCTACCTTTAGAAATGAAAATGTAAAATGGACACCTTTTCCTAATTTTCCCCAACCATTACTGTCAAGTACCTCTTTATTTTTTACAAGCCCGAGGAGGATAACATATGCTTGGAATGTAAGCTTATCCTTCAGATGAGTCCATCAAAGTATTTTTAATGAACCCTAAGAAGGAATGGTTCAGTCCCGTTATGCTTAACAGGTCCTATATTGTTTAGTTTTTACGAGTCTAGTAAAGGAGTAACTCGATATCATTTTATTTTAAAGAGTTTGAAAAAGACACAAAAAGGAAACTCATTCAGTGCTTTTACCGTAAAATTTTAACGAGCATGGAGAAAGTAAAGCTCGACGTTTTTCAGTTTTAGAGAGTCAGAAGAAAAACATAAGTAGACTCCATCAGATTATTTTTTGTAAGTTTTAGTCCCTTAGGTCAGAAAAAGGCTAAAATAATACAAGAGAGAACTCTATTGACCATGTTCGATCAACGTATACCTTTTTCGTAAATAGTCCTAACTTAGTCTGTAAAAGGGGTAAACTTATACTGAGTGGATGGTTGTTCATTTACTTTTGCGAGTTCGAACAAGCAAGTACTCAACAATATTTTAATTTTTAAAAGAGTCTGAAAAGGGCATAAACGAGGACTCTATGATTTTCACTTTTGATAATTTTTTAAGAGCATGACAAGTGATAAAATTCTGCTAAAAAGTAAAAATGATTTATCCTTGCTTCGTAACCTATCATGCACATTTAAACTCAATAAATCGTTATAACTGCTCAAAAATATAATATTTTCCCTCCTAAAAGGTTTTAAATACAAAAATGATATTTATTTTTAGCTTAAAAAATCTATATAAGTGGGAAAAGTAAATTATTTTTCATTATTTGTATTTTTACAATTTGAGAGGAGAGGGAGGAGTTTTTACCACTAGACTTCTAGGACTAGTTCTGAGCTAACCGGTAGACAAAATCACAAACCGCTTCTTCTAGGTAGACTATCTCTCCTTAAATTAGCTTTTTATCTATTCAAATCTCCATTTTAAGCTTTTAGTTAATTTTTGGGGCAAGGTTTTGTTAAAAAATGCGCCCTCGACCCTGTGCTGATTTCCTTCAGTCAGTCCCGCGCAGTCGGGTAAAATTTTCCATATGGAAAATCGAGGCTTGCACGGATATTTTCTTGAAAAATCCACGCAGCTCCGACCTATTTGTAAAACGACAGCAACGCAGGTAGTGAGGGTTTAATTTTTGAAAGTTTTGGGCCCCAAAAAAACATGAGAGTAATCTAAAAAATGATTCTAATCTTTTTAAAATGGTCATTTCAGGGTAATTGATTGTTCAAAATGGAGTGGAGGGAAAGAGAGCACGAAGCCAATGATTTGGCAGCTTTGGCAGATCCAGCTACCATGCAGGCTCTAAGAACTTGCGGCCTCTTGAAATAGGTAGATTTTAACCCTGTACAGAAATTACCTGCATACGAATTCTAAAACACAAAAAATGAACAATGCGAGATCATAACACATAAAACACATATACACAAAGCTTTCCCCTGGATCCCAAAACTGGGACTACCAGCTTGATTTTTCATTATGTTCCTTTCAATGTTACAATACATATTTATACATGCCGAAGCATCCAATACCATGGACCAAAAACCATCACGTCCAAAAAACATGTGCAAAAATCATGCACAAAACCATAGGTGGGTCTGCCCAACCTAACATAGGGTCCAAAACCAAAATATTCCGTGGCGCTGCCCCGGACCCCATAAAGTGGGGTTCAGGGTGCCCTTCAAACCCCCTGTTAACTACATGGAAAGAATATAACACAACCCAACATTCTCCCACTTGTTGTTTTCTTTCCATAGGGGGCCACAATAGAGCTTAGTCATTTTCCTAGCCCTGAAATGCCCATTGTCTCTCTACACCAAGAGAACTTCTCAAAGCTCACATATTTTGTCAATGCATCTGTAGTATTCTTCAAAGTGTCCACCTTTACCAGCAACACCTTTTTGTCTTCTATCATATCCCTCACAAAGGGATACTGAATATCAATGTGCTTTGTCTTTGAATGATATGCAGGGTTCTTTGCCAAGAAATTGCACTTTTGCTGTCATAGTCTATCCTTATAGCTTCCTGTACTAACCCCATACTTGAACACAATCTCTACAACCAATCTGCTTCCTTGCTTGCATGAGTGGCTGCCATGTATTTTGCCTCTATAGTTGATAGTGCCACTACAGATTGTTTCTTACTCATCCAACTGACTGCACCTCCAAATAGGTTAAACATATACCCACTTGTAGACCTTCTCTGATCCAGATCTCCAGCCCAGTCTACATCAACAAAGCCATGAATATCCAACACTCTGTCCAATCCTGGTCTTCCTTGGTAGCATAGATCATAATCACTAGTGCCACGCAAATACTTTAAAACCCGCTTCACTGCTGTCCAATGCTCCTTTCCTGGTTTCGACATAAACTTGCTCAATACTCCCACTGCATGTGCAATGTCTGGTCTGGTACAGACCATTGCATATATTAGGCTACCGACTGCACTTGCATATGGAAAACAGGACATGTCCTCTTCCTCTTCTTCTATCTTGGGACATTGTTCATCAGATAACCTCACACCTATAGGAATAGGAACCTTCACCGGTTTACTATCTTGCATATTAAACCTCTGCAATATTATCTCGACATACTTCCTCTAGTTTAACCGGAGCTTCCTCTTTGCTCGATCTCTTTTAATTTCCATGCCCAAAATAGAGTTTGCAGCACTAAGATCTTTCATGTTGAATTTGGAGGACAATTGGGTCTTCAAATCCTAGATAATTTCTTTGTCCTTTCCAACCAGCAATATATCATCCACATACAAGACCAAATAAATAACACAGTCACCAATTAATTTAAAATACACACAGTGAACTGCTTTGCTTCTAGTGAAGCCAAGTCCCCGTATAAATGTATCAAATTTCTGATACCACATCCTTGGTGACTGTTTTAACCCATACAGAGACTTCTTTAACTTGCATACTAGTTCTTTTTTACCCTTCACTGCAAAGCCTTCAGGTTGCTTCATGTAGATTTCCTCTTCCAAATCCCCGTGAAGAAATGTTGTCTTCACATCCATCTGTTCTACCTCAAAAATCAAAAGTAGCAGCAACAGATAAAAGTAATCTAATAGAAGTTACCTTGGCAACAGGAGAAAAAATATCACCAAAATCAATTCCCGGCACCTGGGAATAACCTTTTGCTACCAACCGAGCTTTGTATTTCTCCACCTTCCCTTCTGCATTTGTCTTCTTCTTGAACCCCCATTTGCTGCCAATGGGTTTCCTTCCAGCCGGCAACTTCACCAGATCCCAAGCCTCATTTTTTGTGCAAGATGCCATTTCATCAACCATGGCCTCTTTCCAGAGTTTTCCATCCTCTGAATCGACTGCTTCCTTCATAGTTCTAGGATCATCATCTGTAACAGACAAAGCAAAGTTTGAACGGAAAGCAGATGGACTATACCTTTCTGGCTGCCTTCTTTCTCGAGTTGATCTTCTCACAGCCGGAGTTTGTGGCTCTTCATCTTCTGATTCCTCCTCTGCTATAGAGTCTGATTCTTCCTCCTTTAGTTCAAACTCTATCTTCACAGGTTCCTTTGGTTGGACTTCATGTTAATAACATCTTTCACCGCTCTGAACACCACATCTCGACTGTACACAACCTTCCTTGTTACTGGGTTCCAAAGCTTATAACCCTTTAAACCATCCTTATACCCAATAAAGATGCACTTTTCAGATTTACTATCCAACTTGGTTCGTTTCTCCTTTGGAACAGGTACATATGCATCACATCCAAATACCCTCAGATGTGAAAGAGAGGGTTTCTTACCAGTCCATACTTCTTGTGGAGTCTTATCCTCCAACGCTGATGAAGGTGACCTGTTGACCAAGTAACATGCAGTATCCACCGCCTCTGCCCAGAATTCCTGTCCTAACCCAGCACCACTGAGCATGCTTCTTGCCCTTTCCATCAACGTCATGTTCATTCTTTCTGCAACTCCATTTTGCTGAGGTGTATATGGAGTAGTCTTCTGCCGTGCTATACCACACTTCTTACAGAATTCTTCAAATTCCTTGCTGCAGAATCCTCCACCATTATCTGTCCTCAGCACCTTTATCTTCTTCTCTGTCTGATTTTCCACCAGAGCCTTAAATTCTTTAAACCTATCAAAGGCTTCAGATTTCTTCTTAAGGAAATATATCCATGTATTCCTTGAGAAGTCATCTATAAATGATACATAGTACACAAACTTACCAGTGATGGAACCTTCACAGGTCCAAACACATCACTGTGCACAAGCTCTAATATTTGTTTCGTCCTCTTACCACCAGAGGGGAAACTCACCCGATTCTGCTTCCCATATACACAATTTTCACAGAAATCAAAATCCAGAGAACTATTACTCATACCTTCTACCATACGTTTACCATGAAGTATTCGAAGGCCCTTCTCTCCAATATGTCCAAGCCTTTGATGCCACAACATGGTCTTCTCTCTGGAGACCACTAGATTTTCTGCTCCATTTTCAGGAACCATAGAACTATTGCACCCATCAACAACAGTGCTACCTTGCAGCTTGTACAGAGTTCCAATCCGAACTCCTCGCATCAATACCAATGCTCCTCGAACCATCTTGCAGGTATCCTTCTCGAACACTGTCTTTACATCTGCATCATCCAACTTGCTTACAGAAATCAGATTTCTGGCCAACGCAGGAATATGCAGAACACCCGGAAGGGTTCTAACCCTTCCACCTTGCAACTTCAACTTT